>JAOBYK010894205.1:0-25559 GCA_025434845.1 Phenganax subtilis
CACGCGGTAATTTTCATCGAAATAGGTCCTATATGACGTGAGCATCAAATGCGGACAAAATTTTGACCCGAGCGCTCTCTCCAGATATACTTATACAGCTCAGTGTTTGCTAGCAATATTTCGCCGCGAAATGTCTTAAGCGAATCAATCATGTCGCTAGATTTATTTTCCGCAAGGAAAATTCCGCGTAGTAGGGAACGGGCGTCAAGGAAAAAATCTAAATTTGCACGCGCCGAACCAATCAATTCTCTGAACACATAATTTTTGTCACTCACACTGATCACAATTGATAAAGTTTCCAACACCAACGAAAGAGCATCTTCTCGATACTGAGTTGACATATTGATCAAGCTGTTGAGTGCTTCTGGTAGATAGGAGTTAATCAACGCAGAGTTACCGCTTGATTTTAACTGGTCACAGAATCTAAGAAACATCGAAGAACAAGAATCATTAATTTCAAATCGATTAGTTTGTCAATACAGTTGCATGCAAAGTATGGTTTATATTTGTTTATGGCTTATATATAGTCACTTTGCAGCGTATAAGCTGAATTACGTAAGTATTTGCAATGGTTTTCTACATTTTGTATATGAATATATATTACCTTGCACTGTCTATTTTTACAAGAATCATATTTACTTCCTAATTTGTCTATGACTCATGACGAATTTGTCATTCTTGTATTACATCAGTACTGGTCAATTGCTCAAGTAAAAACTCGCCTCGCGTGAATACGAACAGTATACAGTAAAGTAAAGTACAGTACAGTAAAGTTGAGCACAGTACAGAATAGTACTGTATGTGAGAATGGTTAGGTACTGCATTTTGAATGTAGTGCTATCAATGATACCTCAGCAAGAGTGCAGCAAAAGTAGTAGAAACATCAAGATTGCTTATCATATTTTTCGCCCCAAAAACTTTGCTTGTTTTGTTGCAGTAAAAAAAAATTTGACTGGTTTCTAAACTACTCCTGAAGTACCGAAATTATGACGTCATCAAGACAAATGAGAGCCAAGACAAATGAGAGGAAATGTTTGGGGCAACAAAACCGAGGCTCATGCCATGTTGAACCTCTATATTAAACATGAAACACAGTATTCACCCAAAAGTTGCGCGAGCAGCTCCAATTCGAATCGCAGGAACTTGATTTTCGTGTAAACCACTGACAGTGCCTTGAAGAAATCTGCAAGGAGAATTTGTTGAGGGTCATGAACGACACTGCGTTGCTTCGATGTAAAACTGTACCCTTTCTAGCAAATATTAACCAATCCATCGCACAAATCCGTCACTAAAGCTTCGTACAAATCCGTCCATTACTTCATGAGATACTTTGCAAACAAACAATCAAAGAAATAAACAAATAAACAGAGAAGCAGGTGACATTTTCTCGCCAGAGGTCAAGACTTTTTTTCATTCTGATGTTTAGATGATCTAATACCGAATTAAACAAAACATAACAATTTTCTGACGCACCTCGCTAGTAATTCTGGATGCATGTCACGCGTAAATCTGCTACTAAACCAAAGAGCACGACCAATAAGAAATGGCGATGCTGCAGAGAAAAATCAAACAATGGTTTACTGATACATAGACATGTGGCACAAGATTTAGCTATACACTCGTAGAAGACCAAAACAATCGGGAAAAAGTACTTTGCCTTAGAATGCTCTGAATACATGGGAAAGAAATAACTTTTACGCCAATCATTTTGTTATTTATTTGAGCAGGACATTTTGCAATGGAAGATAGAATTACCAAGATAGCGCAATACTTTCATACCAGAATCCTTGTAGGTACCTTGACTTACCTGATATGTCAAGAGAAGGTAGTACAACTTCAGTCAAAAATCTTGTAATGTCAAATTGCAGTTCGCCTTTAGAAACCTTCTCTGATATGAGATACTGAATAGAACCGACTGCTAACATACATGATTCATCAATCTTCCACCTACGTATTAAAGTACAAATATTACTCTACATCCTGTTGTATTTTTATACTAATTTTAAGCACTTCGCAATTTTGCTTTTGAAATGAAAAGTCAATATTCCAGTTGATAAAGTAGTTCATAAAATAAAGTGCCACAAGTCTTCTTCTTTTACTGATAGAAAAATTAAAACACCATATGTTTTTGATACACTTGGTACAGTTTGGACTGATTAGGGCAAAAGGGAAAGTTTCGTTTCTCACCAGAATTCTTCCCCAGACTGCTTTGCTAGCCGTGATTCCTGCAAGTGTTTGGATAAAGCGTGGACCAAGCAAACTGCAGTCTCGTCTTTCATTTCTGCTGCAAGAGACTAGAGCAATACGATCATGTTCCAGTTAGTTATTTCATGACCATCAATAATTACAATATTGTCGGAGAACCATTGGTTGATTCAGCAGGAGAGCAGAGGCAAGAAAGTTATGGAAACAATGTATGCTGGTGAAAAAATACAATTTACGGAGTTTATTGTCGCCGAAAGCCCTGACGTTCTGACAAATGGTAGAGGAACAGAGGTAAGAAATGAAAATGAACAAACCAGCAAGAGATTTTGAGCAGATATTCTGACAGAAAAAGAGAATGTATCGTCATCTTCATCCTCAACAAATCTGTTAGGATCTGAAGACCATGCACATGCCTGGAAGTAATGGAGAAAATAAATTTACAATTTCGAGCAAATAAAAACCAGTTTTAAATCACTAGCCAAAAACAGCAATGAATGATGAGCTATTAGCTTGTCACTTTGTATCTTCAAAGCGAATCCGTTCCGTTTTTTAGTGCTGATTTGCTAAAGCAGTGGGTGCCGTAAAATCAACATGCTACCATCTTTTTCGTTGTAACGTCAACTGTTGTCAGTAGTGCAACCAACCATGCAGCAAGGTCATACATGTTTACATTGTCTTTGATTTACTTTACTCTAGGTTCTTAATAAGCGCTGTATGATTGGTTTTCATGTTTATCCATGTTTAGCAAAACACAAACCTGATCTTCAGTGATCTCCATATAGACGAGTAGAAAATACAATAATTGTTCTAAATGAGTTTTTACAACAGCTTTAAACTTCGATGATTCCACCAAAGCATGAATAAAATCAAACACGTGAAAGACAACTGTTTCAAACCCAAGCACTTCACCTGAAAAAAGATTAAAGATAAAGACAGCGTTAAGGAAATGCTAGAAACTGAAACGAAGCAAGATACAGTACAATTTCTACTGGTGCATGCATGAAATGTACACCACTTGTTTCAAGAAAACATAATAAACACTACACAAAAGCTTTGTACTGTGACTCGATAACAGTGGAAATGATAGTATGGCCGCCAACACATGTTGCCTTCATCACCATTAAAATCAAACTATACTTTCACGAAAGAGTTTGCAAATACAGCAACTGTCATCTACGTTACCGTCAGAATCAATGGGGTCGTCCGCATCTTCAATATAGTTAATCACAGTCTTATGATAACGATCAGCTCCTTGAGTCAAGGTATTCCAAACGTGAGGCAAAATATCGCCAAGAAAAGGAGCCATTTCTTTAGGAAAGTATGTGATCAAAGATGCTAAAGCCTTGAAAATAATCCACCAAATAAAAAATTGTAATTGCTGCTTTTGCAGTTTTCTAAGGTCACAAAGAGCCCAACACTATTTACGTTGATTTGATGGTACAGTAAGATATTCTGTTCAGGAAATGGCAATCTGAATCTTTAAATGTACAAATGGTGCGTTGCGTTTCTTCAAATATACATAGGGCAGTGGCGTTCAGTAGGAACTTCTAGAAATAGCATTTGTTTGGTCAACTTGCAGTTATCATGAAAATGTTCTATTTAATACTTTTCATTATACGATTTATAGTTCATGAAAAACACAGTGATTCGATTTGCTAGCTCTTTTAAGAGTATAAACGTCTGAATTTGACCACTATTCGCTGCAACGTCATGTGTATTGAAACCCTCCCGAATGCAGACAAAATGGCAAAAACGCCTTCTTCAGTGAGTCAGCTGGTACGAGTTAAAGGGGTTTCTCAAATAACGCGATTGTGAAAGAAAACTTCACCCTGTAGTGGCTTTCTAATACCAAACAAACTTAATATCTACTTTATCACTCGCATAAGGGTCAAGTCGGCTCATTCATTAGATTGGTACGAGTTGGCAAAAAAATTGCCTTACAAAGTGATTCTTATATTTACCAATGATTCCTATAGGTGCGGTATAGTACATATACACAAAGATACGTACTTTTATTTTCTCACACTACCCTTAACATCCAGTTAGTTGGCTGGTTTCTATAAGGGGCGTGGATGATACATTTAAATATTTACAAAACGAAAATATATAAGAGAGAGGACTAAGAAGAGTATAGCAATATGCTGTACATGACGAAATGCTATACATGACCAAGTTTGGAATGTTTAATTTGTGACTCTGCTTGTCCAGTACGATGCTGTTATTTTTTTATATGCAAAACTCTTTGTTATTTCTGGTCTTTCCAAGCCATCTTGGGTCTTCAGCAAACGATTGCTAAATACGAGCCGTTCATGTAAATCTGATTAGTGTGAAGATTAGGGATGGTTTGAAGCGTTGTAATGTTGTGTTGACCCGTAGCAATCCTGTTTCTAATGTAGTATGATATTAGTGCAATTGTATTGGTAGGACTTAATCTGGGGCTTTTTCTGTCCAGTTTTTCGTACCTTCAATCGTTTTGTTGATTGTAAAGTGAATAAAAGAGTTTCAACCCATTCTTTGTTTTATAATCGATTTAAAGAGTGAACGGATTCAGTAATTTTTGCCCCATCGGGAAAATCACTCCAATGCAAATTGCAAAGGACGATTGAAACTGAAGCACCTCCAGCTAAATTCCTGTTTTGGCATAGGCGGTGTTAGATCAGTTACTCTACTTCTGAGATTACATGTTACATGTCTTTCGTTTCTCGAACGAAAAACTTCTTGAAGATTGGTGCAGTGTGGTTATTTAGAATCTTTGAAAGTGAGTAATGTCTCCTTTCTTCAAGAGAAATCCAATTTAACATTCTGAGAAGCGAAAATCGTAAGTTGCCCCAGGGCATCCCATGCAATTTTAGAGTCAGCAGCGGTGCAAAAGGTTTAGTTCGTCTCATTGCACCAAGTATTATCACTCTTTTATGTACTTTGTCATACTCAGTAGTAGAATTCAAATTAAGACTTACCCTAAGAACCTCCATTTTCAATCCACAATCTGATGTTTCTCCATCTGGTACAGCGAGAACTTTAGTTAACACAGGCGGAAAATTCTTCAAAACTGGAAACAACTGTTTAGCTGTAGCCTACATGACGAAAAGTATATTTTCAAATCTTCGATATTGAACAGCGTTACTGACAGGGTAGGTCCTCTGAAGATCGTGTAACACAAACTGCAGTTTCTTCGTCGACGCCAGTTAATAAAGGAAAACTTCTAGACTGTGGATTGCGCTTTCGGTCATATACCAGTCGATCCGTAAAGAAGTGTGTACATAAACAAACCTTCGTAGAGGATGCGCCAATTAGTTCAGTAAATGTATTGAATATATTTACAGCTCTGCTTCTAGTTCGAATACTGTATTTCTTAAAATAAAAACGTTAAATTAGAATAAATTTCCTAATTACATTCATGAATCGAACTCTGTGCATTAAAAAGGGATAAGTATTTAACGACTGAGTTACTTTCAAACTGTTGTTACTAAAAGAAGTACAGAGGGCGGTTGCTCCAAAGCTGGTTAGTTTAATGGGTGAACGCAAATTTTGAAGCAAAGTTTTTAATTGCTTGTTTATATAAAATTGGAAAAATTTTTCCAGAAATCTTGACTGGATCGATACAAGTCTTTATACGCAATGTATTGAAACAAACAGACAAACTGAAGTATAGAAACTAAAAAACCTGGTTAAATTTCAGCCCTGGGTTAAGGGCAATCCAGCTTCGAACAAACGGGCCGGGGTATTAACTTCTTCCGACAGAGCTCGAGGATCAGTAAGACACAAACCATATACAGGTAATGTACGTACGTATGTAAAAAATAAATTACTTCGTAATTGTGAAGAACGGTACATTACTTTCTTCTTACCTTATCTTCTGTAAGTATAAGACACATCTGTGGAAGTATAATGGGTGCAACTTGAGGAATTTGAGCGCTTGTTACTTCAACTGAGAATTCAGTGAGTACTCGCATTGCACCATGGACGAAATTGCTATCATCAGATAAAAGAGCGTGCATCAAAGTTCCAAACAACTCAGGCCATTCGTCAGGCCAGTCCCAGTGAGCTATGGCCGAAATAGCGTAAGCCTGAAACAATACAATTACTTGAAAACACACAGTTGTATGTATTAGCAGTTTTCACCCACTGATTGGACCAACTGATTTCAAGAATAGTGCAAAGGTTAAAAGTCAGATAATGAGCAAGACATTATAGAGAACATGAACTAGTATACAGTATTAGAAAACTATTGGGCTGTTTATGCAAGCCATTTGGGTGGAAACTTTTCCGTTTACAACTGAGTATGCTCACGAACTACTCGTTTCGGCAATTTGGTGGTACATGAGAACTTAGAAATGGTGATTCAAATGCCGAAATAATTTGAGGCATTATGGTGTCGAAAATGAACGAGCTGGCAACAAAACTAGAAGGTTTGGTTCGACATGATCTCTTGAGCAGTTTCAGCTTTGTTCAGGAAGGCTTCGCTACGGTTTGCCACTAGTTCGACAAACACGGAGGATTTTCTGCCTCCAGATAGCAGCAAAACAAACGAAATTACACTTTCTAAGCTAAGAAAACCGGCATGTCTGAAAAAGAAGCCACTATTTTCTCGGGAAGTCCACACTATTCGGCCCCCAACTTTGATTAGTACGGAAAGCTCTCTGAAACAATCGCGGAGGAGTTGAAAGCAACCTTTAGCTATCATTTCACAGAAATTACTTTAATAACGCGCCAAACAAGAGCAACAGATGCCTTTCATGATGAAGCAATAAATTAAGATCGAATGCGTGCGGCGAATATGCAAGCATGGTACACGTACAGACTTATAATTATAACTGAGAAAGGTATCTTTTTGTTTGTTTTTTCCTTGTATTTGCGTGCGAAAATAACCAGGCCAACCCTTTTCTTTCCTAATCTCGTGTGGCGCCACCCCATAGTGAATTTGAATTTGAATGGACTCTTTCAGCCATAACGTTTCGAGATGTGTTTTCCTAAAATCTCTGTATGACAGGTATGCAGGCTCAGAATTCAAGTGTGCCGTTCCTAGTTTAGGAGTGCCAAAACCAAAATTTTCAGAACAAAAATTTCGTCGTGTAAATGCAATAGGCGGACCAAATCAATCGCAGGAGAGAAAGTAGTTTGTTTTTTGCAATCTCGTCAATAAGTTTCCACGACCGGGGACATATAAGATCTAAATCTCGCCATTCATTGGCAACATAAAAGAATCCGGCTTAAGCGGTGCAGTAGAACCACAGTTAAACTTGGTTTTCAATAGGTCGCCGGCGATTCGCGATAAGAGCTTTACGTCCGACGTAGGTAATATAGGAGAGTATACTTCAAATGTTGTCGCCGACCATCGCCGATATTGCGGGAAACAAAATAAGTTGTTTCTTATGATTTTGACCATGAGTTAGCTACCGTGATCGGCGACATATGATAGCCAGGCTCTGCTTATTCGTTGCAACGTTTTCTCGAACAGTCAGTAAAATTCACTGGCTGTTCCACAGCAGAACATTGAAAGCTATAATTAACTTCTATGGCATTTACTGAGATAGCATTCATGACTGTGAAAAAACTTTTAAGAGAATGAGCAAATTTAGCCGTTTACCATGAACGCAAGTATTGGAATTGATTTTTTCTGCTATAAATTAAAGAATACTTTTATACAATTCCCTGAGGATTGAAAACTTGTTCCTCTTTCTTTAATATACGCGTATTCTACCCAAGTGTTGTTTTTAAGACGAATGGGCAACAACCACTTATGAAAAACCTACCACACTTGAACGGATTTTACTGGTTGGATCTTGTAAACCATGAGGTAGCAGTTCACGAATAACTACTTTAGCCTGGCAAAAAAACAGAATATATGATATTCTAAGGGAGAGAAGAAAAGTTGTCTTTCCATATTCTTGCCCAATCTTGTTAGCGGCTTGTATACAATTAATACCACTTTCAATCTCAACACTAATGTATGGTACGGAAAGTAGATACATAGAATTGGCTTGTGTCAAAGTCATTGATAGCAAGAGCCTAGACCTGACAAGCAAATCGATGGCAATACTGGGGAGTATTGTGTCTTCATGAATTATCTTCTAGACCAAAACTTTCTCTATTCAGCAAGTGCTTTTTTTAACTAAATGAAAGTAGGAAAACTGCTTTGGTAATCTTGCTTACCTTGGGAGATGTTTCAGGTGGTGTAAATTTTTCTGATATTGATGCCCAATGAAGCTGAACATACTGCTTCAAGATCACAGAAGCTAACTAAAAGAAAATTGGCTAAACTTAAAAAATCTCAAAATCTTCAAATTTTTAAAATGGGAGAGCCAAGATGACAATTAGCATACACAGGTCAAGAAGTGAAACTTGGAACATGTAGAGAATAATTGTATATATTTCAAAATTGTTCAACATTACACAATCATACATATGAAAAATAAACTTTCTAAAACATATCAAGCGAAAGTAATTACTTTATTCAAAGTGTGATTTTCAACATAATAGACACCTATAAAATATATCAGCTATTTTGTACTGTATATTGATTCTTTTCGGGACATTCAACTACATTACCTGTCTAATTTGTATGGATCCACCAACATCAACAGAAAGCTGAGCCAAATGAACTCCATAGTCTAAGAAAATTAACTGCATTCAAAGACATAGTCCAACAGTACAGATTTTGTAGGGAAGGATGAAAAGTGGCTGTATTTACAAACTTAAATATTATACTGATAAAAGTCATGTCCCAAGTACAGTATTTGAAAAATGGAGCATACGTGTTGTACAAATATGTAAGCAATGATACTGTATTCTAACACCAGACAAGATGGATTGAGATATTTTCTAATATTAAAATATTAAATATTTGAATAGTTAACTGAAGTATTACTTTAACAATTCCATGCATTCTCGGTGAGCCATTGGTGACAACTGTGCATGGAATGCAACCTTGCCTTGGTAGTATATTTGTGTAATGAGGTTATTTCAGGACATATTACATTTTGAAACAATAACTGTGTTTAAACCCAAAAATTCTAAATTTACTACATAAGTTTGGATTCCCACTGTAGCCTAGTTCCTTGGCCTTTTCACCTCCACCTATCTGCAGACTAGCTGCAATTTCTTTCAGATTTATTGGACACTACGTAAAAGCTTAAAGCGAGCAGTGTAGAAGTGAATGGAAGCCAGCTGAAGCCTGTAAACCTGTCTAAATGTGCAGAGTCAGGAACGAGAGCAGTCCTACTATGAATTTATGCTTTGGATTACATTTGCCATTCAATCAGTTGAACATGCACAGGCTTTATGTTGTTTTTATGCCCACATTTCAAATAAGATTGACTTTCCAAACAATTAAGGTATCAACCAGACATGTGTTTTGAAATAATCATACTTGAATGGTTATAATATGCGTAGAAGAACGAGATCTATCCAGAAATTTACCCAGGGATTAAATATAGGAACCAGGGGCCGGTTGTAGGAAGCCCATATAGCTTAAACAGTGGATAAGCCAGAATTTAAAAACACTTTCTCATATATTTTATATCTTTCAACTGTAACCTTACGTGTTAAACCAATAGTTAGATACATAATTATTGTTATCAAATTTTAAAAAATTCAGCTCGATTGCACAAGGAATGTAAAAATATGATTTATATTTTCACCTTATCCACTGTTAAGCAAAATGGGCTTCGTACAATCGACCCCAGGGCAGCTGCCTAGGGCCTCCACATTTTTCAAAAATTTTTTTGGAAAACAACTACAATTAGTACTGAACATATAGCATTAGAGTTTGTGTCACCAATGAGAAGTTGGAATGGTACTGTTTGCAGGCTAAACGTTTGGAGGTGTGTGGTTATTGATATTTTAGAATTGACTACCAAACTGCCGAACTAAACTAGGAGTTAAAACTAGTTAGAGCTTTTTATTCTATCATGGAGCTGATCTCCTGAACACGGAAGGTTAAAATATTAACTAAGATGGGGAAAACTATCTCCTGGCCAGTACTTTAGATTTCAAGGGAGGAATAGGCCCCCACAATTGAGCCTGCTCAGGCGCCACCACATGTCTGTATTCGGCATGTATTCAACATGTATTCAGCATGATCACACGTGACATGGCAGGGATTTGCAGTCACAGATCACAACATCACAACTTGCCACATAAACTCTCACAATATCGTCTATACCTTCGGTTACTTCAAGTAACTTCAATTTCTCCTCAGCTGCAGCTCGAACATGTTGTTCTGGTGACAATATATGCGTAAGACATTCGATCAACGTTTCTCTCAGCGCCAAATTATTGTCACTCCCTTCGGCCGCCATTTTGTTTACCGCGGGACTCTCCACCACTGAGACTCAAGCATCAACCAATGCCGTGCATTCATTAGACTCAGATGGCGCGAATTTTTAAAGTCCGTTCACCGGGCCCACATCACAGGACAAAGATCTGCACAGTAGCGTGGTCACTTGTGTCGGAACCATGCGGTCGGAACCTTTGGATTATGTTTTCCATCATTACTCTGAGCAGTCAAATGCAATTTCCAGCCAATAAACGCACAGAAGTGGCTAGTACTCCATTACTCTGGCCACTAAACTGCATAATTTTTCGCATACTACCATTTGCAAGCAACCGTTGCACCGCAAACGTTTTTTCATGTTTGTTTACGTTTAAAAGTTGCATGTTTTCTGTTTGAAACGGACACGTTTGAATGAGTGAACTAGCATGTTTTGTCAGGTAACGCCCATGTTCTGTCAAAACATGCTATTTTTCTCATGCAAACGCGCACATTTCAAATGGCAAACGTGCAACTTTCAAACGTAAACAAACATTATATTAAAAACATTTGCAGTTTCAGTACTTTTAAATTATTTTTAAACTTTATTCATTGACATAAATTTGCATGAATCCCATTCCCTCGTAATCGTAGTGTTTGTAAGATGTCATGTAATGTCATGTTGTACCAACGTTTGTGAGTGAAAACCAGACTTGAAGGCTGTTTTTCATCACTCGCAGACAGACGTGTCTGCAACACTCGCCGACAGTCGTAACGAAACCAATGTTTCTTCTGTTTTGCCACGATAGCCTCAATATTGGGCAACAGTCGCCGATGCATGATGAAAAGTGATATTCACATGTTTATACCAGTTTTACACCGTTTGCGCGTCTGACGTAATCTTAACATCGCCGGGAATCGCAGTCTGTCTGGGAGCGATAGAAACCAGCTTTTTGTCTATTAGAATATTATATAACGTATATGCTGCTTTATTGTTCAGGAACACTTGATTGGGAACCATCAACGATGAATTGCGATGACTCACGATATATGCAAATCAGGCTTAAAACATCTATTTTTTGAAAAGTTGGCAATAAACTTATTTGCTATAGACGCGTAATTGTTTACCGGTAATCTACAGTTTAGACTTAAAATCGTTTTATTATTAGACTCGGAGTATGAGGACACACCAGAGTTTCACATGCCTATGGACGATCTGACACACAGGCAACTCAAAAGCCTGGTTCTCATCTATCGCCGATGATCGGCGACGTTCATGAAAAATGTGTGTATATTTCATGTATCTTTTCGTGTATATATTCCAGAAAATGAGGAAAAGTTAGCGAGCAATGTGTATATGTGAGCATATTATGACAAACGAGAGTCATTAACATTAATGCAATTATACAACATGTATCCATAGTCGTGGTGTAGTCGTAGAATATTGCAATACTCCGAGTTCATTTGTATACGTTTGTATATATTTACAATCCTGAATACTGGTGCTCACCATCTTAAACAAGTGTGGCAATAAATGCATTGCTGCATTTTTGTGATAAATATTTCAATCCTTCGACTGCAAAGCTTTTGTTTCATGTATTAAAGGAGTACGTCAGAGTCTTGTAATTGTATAGTTGTGCTATTAATGTCCAGTTGCTGTTCTACCTCACACGACATTGCGTGTGAATATACAATATTTTGAGAGGATGATACTGTTGAGATCAAACATAAATAACATAATAGTCAGCATATAAATAGTTGCATGCTTGTTTTCGACAGTAGTCCAGACCAGTAATTAACGTCGTGCTATTGATCACGTTACATTTTTTGAAGTACCGAGCATGTTTTAAACGCGTCAGTGCCTTGACTTCCGTATGAGAGCATGGCGAACCAAAAGCTGGTTTTCATACGATGCAATTCGTCGCGATTTCTCAGAGTTGCGAGCGATCCGCGTGTGAAAAACCATAGAGAAAATAAACGCACTTCGTCTTATTTAGTCGTCATATCTTTGGCGGGAAAACTAAGTTTTTTGAAGATGACGTCCCACCTTGACTCATTAGTTCTTTATGCAAAGTTAAGGCTAGTTTTCATATGTCCTGTTTCGTCGTAATGATCGTGATTCCGGTTTTCACGAAGTACGACTATCTGAAGACAATTGCATTGCAGTGAAAAACAAAAAAAAATGCGATAATTATGTTTTCGGTTTTTGTGCATAGGGTTCATTCTAGCTGATCACAAAATCACCGAATTTTGACAAAGTAAAACATTTGAAAACCACTGAGCCTTTATGTTGACTTCTGCAAAAAAATATTCATTACAAACGTAGTCAGAAGGGTATGTAGCATCACTTATTTTCATTAATAAATTGTCTTATAGTATATTTTTACGGGTGGACTGGTGCATGGGACATTTTCTGTGTGCCGGGTGAAAGTGTGAGCAGTTCATGTGCCTGTTTGCACTTGGGGAGTGGAGATATAATTTTTGGAAAGTTATGGGAGCAGTTATATACATCAAAAACAGATTTCATAAATGTTGTGTGGATGTACCTGTGGCATTGCATGTAGCCATAAAGCCATGCTCAGACATAAGCATTTGAGATTAATCTGGATGGTCGAAAAAAAGCTTTCCCGATCGCACTTATAATTCCATGAAGATAACAAGACGTCATAACTGTATTACTCTTGAGTATTGTTATTCCTGGTCAGATTTTGTTTGGAAATTGGCAAGTCGTCCATTGTGCTTATTCACGTGCAGGCCTCGCGAACTTCGTGAGCCATCTCTATCATGTAGACGCTTTGCAAACAAAATACCTGTTCAGGTCGAATTACTTCAATGGTGTAAGCTTATCCAAATAAGGAATTTTTTGTTCCGTCAGTTCATCTTGCAAAGACTGACCTCGTATAGAAATCGCAATATGAATGATAATGACCTGCAGATGGTTAGTGCTGTTTCAGAATATGACAAAAAAGCATGTAAGAAAATGACAAGAAAGCATGTAGCATGTAGAGTGGATGGGCAAAATTTTGGCATGATTTCATTTTTTTAATACTTTCCACCTACTTGTGCTTTAGCTCTTTGGTTTTTAAATATAAACGTTTAAAAACATTAATATATTATAAGTTTATAACAGTACATGTGTCTCAAAAAAAGGAACATAGATTTATGTATACATTTCAAATTAGTTCAATGCATTTCAAATTTGGTTAAGCTGCGTCTCCCATGAGTAAAAAATAAAGCGAAGAAGATTCAAATGCAGTTGTAAAAAAGTGTGCAGCGAAGAAAACTTTGATATTTTAAACTTTTTTATGTGATTTCCACCTCTTTGAAGTGGATCAAACTAATTTGACATAGGTTCCTTGTTTTTTGAAACACACTGTATAATGGTACTTCAAACAATAATGTTCAACTATTGTTGGATCTTTCCACAAAAGTAGCATCGTTATACATTTCCATAAAAATGAAGACATGATAGTGTCTAGGAAATATGTAGATGTTTCGTCATTCGTCGGTGAAGTTCAGTATAGCGACGGTTTTTTCAAAACTGATGCCTGGGAATCTCGAGAAGAAGCTTCAAATCGCACATGTGGATCTAGGTGTACCTGTTTTTGGCATTGTACGTTGTATTTTATCTATTGACACAACAACATATGGTAACTAGAGATACACATGCATTGCGTGTAACTGAAGTGAGTAGTATTGATTATCTTCGTCCTCGTGTTGTAACTACTTCCAGGGATGAATAATGTCGCAGGCGTGGAAAGTGATTAAGAATTTCTACTATCAATGTAACCAGTTGTTTTGAGAAGATACAGGTACTATGGTACCACAAGAACACTAATAGCTAGTTGCCGAAGTGCCCATGAATTCTTAGCTGTTGCTGTTTATTACTTCAAGTGCCTGTAATCAAAGCACAAATTCCATTTCCCCCTCTTTCATACAAACATTTCCTACAAATTCTATTGCACTTGCTCTCTTCAAACAACTATCTAAAGATCATCCATGCACCCGTGTTAGAGGATCACCTGTGCTAAAATAAGAAAGGTAGTGCAGTCCACTCCAGGCTGTACACATTATTTATGCCACAAACTGTATTACATGGGATGCTTTGAATAGAGATTAACACGAACCATGAGTGGAGAATATTGAAGTGTTAAACATTGGACTCCAAGCATATGCGGGCCATGTAAGGGCACCATGGTTGATATTTACTGGACACGGTGCATGATGATTGCATAAATGCACGGATACTTTTGTTTGCATTGTAACTGTACGATAAACATGCAACATCGTTTTGACTTGATATAAAACATTCTTTTGTTTATATTACTGAATTGAAAAAAACTTTTAAAAGTGGACTACGGAAGAGAATGATTGATAACAAATAATCGTAAATCTGTATTGCTCTCTACTCAAAATAATCATGTACGATATTAATATAGCTATGACTGAAAATTTCATAGTAAAGGGTTGTTTTTTAATTAGTATTTTATGTTAATAACAGTAATGAAATGACTCATTCTTCGTCTTTACAGCCAGCCAGTGCATGGCAAAAAAATTTGGCTTAAGAATAAACACTTGTTTACTTCCGTTATTTGAATATGTATTGCAGTAAGTGCCCATTTAACTGCTTCATACATGCTTTATTAGGCTTTTAAAAACGTGTGTGTTACAACAATACATTGCAGCTGATTGGAACGCATATGCTATTGCAATTCTGTTCCCTATCGACAAAAGCTATATGAGCAGGTCGCAAATTTTTCTTCTATTTTATTTTGTTATTATCGGGATGGTGTACTCATGCTTGCCGTGGTAGAAATTTATATCAAGTTCGTATAAAGATGTTTGTGTACAATTTATAAACTATATACGACTTCTGATTGGCTAGTTTGTTAGGATCTGAGTGACAATATCAAAGAAAATGTAATAATACGTTCGGAAAACACTTGGTTGTTGCACGTGTGTGCTTCCTAAAGCCTGTTTTCTATTAGCATTTTTTTCGCGCGAAGCGACTGATTTTCTTGGTCTCGTGAGCTTTCAGCTAAAAATAATTAATTTTTAATCAATTACTTTCAATTTGAAGAATACAAAAAGTCGCTTCACGCCAATATTATCACTAGTGGAAAACAGGTTTACGTGCGTTAAGGAAGCGATCCAACTTTTCCACGACAGCTCAATTACTAGCGAATTGTGTTGCTGCACGTATTTTCCGCTCGGGTCGCGCAAACAAAGTTGCTACCTAGAAAACGGGCTTGAGAGTGTGTTCAGGACGCACCATTAAGAGGTTTCACAGTATAATAGAAAAAATAGACAGCTAGGGCACTTGCTGAAACTTCATAGTTTCTTCTTCACCTGTTGCAATTTGATTGTGGCTTTATTTAATTAAACTTCATGATTTTGAGATCAGAAATATCCTGCATGGGCTTAGGCCCGATTTACACTATCAAAGTTTCTGTGACCAAAGTAGGAATTTTTCACAGAGAAATTGTACGTTCTGAAAAATTTGGAAAAAATATCAGAGTGAAGTAGTTCAGTGTTGAGCACTGTACTAGTTCCTTAAATATTTATAGCAAATCTTTGAAAACTTAGAAATTACCTATCCGAAATTTCCACTTTGATCATAGAAACTTTGGCAGTGTAAACTGGGCCTTAAAGTGTTCCATACAACTGTTTTCTGATTTTATTCACTTATAATAATTTTATAAAAGTATAGTGCAGGCTGTACAAAAACCCTCTCAAATTTATATTCTACAGGAAGAATCTCTTCCAACCGGGGTAATCATTTGCGCTGCAAAATTCTATTGTAGCCTTTCGAAATGCGTTAATTAGCACAAACGTAGTGAAATGAATCAAGAATGATATTTGTAATTTGTAAACAGTCATATTATACAGAAGTTATCATATAGGTAGCTGAAATAGGTAGTTTGATTCCTAAATACGTATACAATTTAAGAACCCATGCACTGCATGTAAAGAATAGATAGATATACGCACAAATTCGATTTCCCCATTTTCTTGTATGAAAGGCGCACCTGTAATCGCTTTTATTATTAGAGTATTGCCTTAAAATCACTTTTTTCATCAGATTTTTCAAGCAGTCTTTGGTCGCCCGTTTACCTGCGTGAGCACTAAGACATACATGTTGAATTGAAGTAATTGATCTGCTGTCTATATAAAAGCTCTCAAAGTGAACTTTGGTTGCAACTGAACAACATATGGCCTTAATAGTAATCTTCTACAGTAATATTAATTTGTCAATTGACTTGTCACATGTGTACAGGGTCTGCTTTTTGTGGTGTGCTCACTTTAGGATATTATTTTATTATTACTCCCACAGCGTAAGCATAGCTAAATTTGCGTCTTGCAGCGCAGAATATGTAAGCTTCTCCGTATTGAAATATATTTTCACTGCTTTTGCTTGTGTGCGTCAGCTGCCGCGTATAAAAAACGAGCTTATCTATGAGACAAACGGCTTATATGGTTTCTCCCGTGCCAATATTATACATGTATGATTATTTATAAGAACTTCGTAATTTTATAAGATCACCTGTGACATCGGACACAAAATCAGTGAAAATATGAATATGAAATTATAGCGAGCTTTGTCTTGTGAATTTTCTATACAGTATACTGTACTAACTGTAGAGCAATAAATAACCCATATTGTCATGTTGTATCTTTGATGAATAACTTATAAGAAAGATGGATGAACTTTTAAATATTCAAGACTTTAATTTCGTTGCTTTTTATCTTGTAGTTTAAGTGAAAGTAACGGCTCTGTATAATGCTAAAAGTATTGTTTTTGTTCTCACAGTATGAAGCGACTTACAGCAGGTGATATCATGAAACAACGAATTATTTGAACTGAGAACTCGCAACCAACTTTCCTATTTTTCTTCTTCATTGACACAAATTACTTGGCGATAAAATCTCACCGTTTCATCTCAATATGCCTGCGTTATCTATTTCTCATTATAATTAGAGATCACATCTTGTAGGGGAAACTAAAATAATTTTCGTTTGTCTCTTAATTTTTTGGCAATTATTTCTTTAGATTATGGAAAATTTTAATCAAAGCAGTAGTTAATAAAGTCAAACAGGTTTTTTGGACTCAAAATTGCGCCCTAGATGCAGTGAAGATACTTTTGTTAATGTTTGTGTGGGTTTTGCAGCAATTTGTTGTAAAAATGAAGAAACTTTTGTACACTTTCTTTGTGCTTTTGAAACTGAACCATGCATGCAGGAAGTACTGTTGTGTTCTAGACCAACCTCTGATCATTGTTGTACGAGTTCCTACCTCTTAATTTCCGTTTTGTAAACTCAGAAATACGCTTCACAAGCATATCAACAATTTATAGTTATTCTTATCTGAGAAATTAGAGCAAAAATTAACCGATTTCTGTTTGCTATCTATGCCCCTGCGTTACATATTCCATATCTCACGTTAAATTTACCTTCGTTATTCTTCCTGCTAGGTTGGCTCCGCGTTCATATAAGCGGGAGTTAATCGAAATATTATGATGTATACGGTATATCCATTGTTGATGTATATCCATGTTTTTTTTATGATGATATTACATATCAACTGTATGTTCCGGTATTTTTGTCGCTCTACTGTTTAGAAATGCATGCAGTTGTATCTTTGTTGTGTGTGTTTGTGTGTGTGTATGTGTGTATGACAACTGATGTATGTGCGATTTGAATCTAGAACTGAGGATCTACAAGCAGTTAATCTTTTCAGTTAAGATTTAAGAAAGATCAATGCTTATCATTCAAGACGGAGCAATTGATGCAGATAACACTACAGTGAAGTCCTACATATACAAGATTTATATATGTTATGTACAAACACACACCCTTAGCTGTATGAATAAGGGTTATATCGATTTTGTGAGATAAAGAAGACTTATAAGTGCATATATATAAGCGTCCGTTGCGTTTGGACGAGCTCTCTCGTTAGAAACGTCTTCAGTTCATCCAATGTGCAACGTCCGGGATGCGAAATAATTCTGGTGGCTGTTATTGCGTGATGCAGTTTGTGTAATCTCTACGCTATATTGTTTATGTATGTATGTAGATGTTTTTATTTTATGACTTCGTCAAAACATTTCTATTGCTGTTATTTTATTTCAGGCTGAGCATATATAAACTCGTTCATAATATGATTAAAAGAGCTGATGCATGCATGCAGATGGCGCCGATCTTTACGTTTCACATAATTTAATTTGAATAGTTTTATAATTCGTTGTGCCTTTCCTTATTGAGTGGAATATGCACCTGTCCTGTGTATTATTTCAATATATAGAAAGTTTATGTGATATTTTTGTAGTTGTTTGACCACTATAGATTTGAAGTCAGGGGCGTAGGAAGCTCACTAGGATTGGGGGGGCTGACCCTCACGAGGTGCCACCATGGTTGGCGCCGAGCGCGAAATTTTGAGAATTTTAAGGCTCTAGATCACCGGAAATGCCGTTATCGAGCACTTTTGCATAACATAAAGCTCATTTTGGTCATGTGCAACTAACACACGATTTTTTTGGAGGGGCTAAGCTCCCCAATTAAAATTTTTGGGGGGGGGACTTAAACCCCCCAGCTCCCCGCTTTTTACGCATTTCAAGGCCAATGCATTTCAAGCCACGTACTCTACTGCACTTCTTAAGATTTTATGTTTTCGCAAGGGGTACGAGTGTATGAACTTCCTATTGTATATACTTTGTATATTGAGGCATACATTTTATAAAGAACTCATAAAATTGACTCAATTGTAATTTTTAGTATATACAAAATATGTTTCTATTACATAAACTAAGTAAGTATTCATGCATTTTGTTACTCTATCACGGCTTTGACTGACAACGAAAAAATTTTGTATAGACCCCCTGTCGGGGAATATAGCCCCTCCGTCGAGAAATTTCTGGCGCCATGTTGAGCACTGTCTTAGTTCCCTTAACTGCGACAGTGTAAACCGGGCTTACACAATACACGAAGTTGTGCGCAGACATTTGTGGCGTGCATGTTGTGCTTGTTGTTATGCTTTGCATGTTATGCTAGTAAAATACTTGCAGCTATTGATAGACGTGGGTGTAAAAAACAAGTTCGTGTAAGATTTTGAGTAGGTAGCCCGTATCGCGTGTGCGAGTTTCATGCCAAAAAAAATTCAACCTATCTCGTTTAGTTTTACACGAGGGGTTATTGGGAAGTGTATCTGGATGAACAAGAAGCAATATAATCAAGTATTGCTTTGTAAAAACCACAACATTTGCTCTTGGTTGTGGTCAGTTAATAATATATAAGAAAAAAATTTGTTATCCTGCGTTTTGGAATCGCCTATTCATACTCGCGTTGTCGTTTATTGGTTTATACTTCTCCACGACTGTATCTTATATGTGCATACACGTTGAGATTATGTTAATAATTGGCGAAATAATGACATATATTTAAAAAATTATATACCAATATTTAAGGTGACAGTGAATCTACCAAATTTGCAATGATTGCACTCGTTCAGTGCACAACGCATTTCGCCACAGTTTTACTAATCAGACGAGGTCTCGTACGTGAATCACGCCTTGACCTTACAGCATGATCCGACAGACACATGCTTATGAAAAATTTTAGACGTCGATTGTCGACTTTATATAATTATGCATATATAAGTATATTCGTTTTGAAGTTAAATCTTAGTTGCTAGAGTACATTAAATCAATATATTGTGGCCTGTAAAATAACTCTTTTAAATCTACAAAATCATTCCTTTATGATTTTTGATAAGTGCACAACGTTTTCTGCATTTGTAGCTGAAGGCACGTACATTTATGCATAAATTTTGCTGGTTTTTATTTGATTCGTATTGGAGAGCCTATGGGATCCTGTAGTTTGTGACTTAATTCATGGCATGCTTGATATAGATATACTTTGTGTTTATATACTTGTTTCGCTCCGTCATGTCAGACGAGTCTGACGAGAGGTAATGTCATAATTTTATGCTGCTGACTGTCATTCTGCAGATTTTGTTTGACGTCAATGTTGATGAATAAAAAGATTAACCTATTCTGGATCTCTCCAATCGTTCGTTTGTTTACTTTGAATTAGATCTTAAAATGCTTGAGTATACTCCCCTAGTATTTCATTTATACAACCATGTCACAATATGTGAGTTCCTCTAGCATTTTCTAATTTTGATTCAATTATTAAAACCAAACTTCAACACAAAAACACAATACATGTTTTATATAATGTTACTTTATCTGCATGCATGCATTCCACTTGAGGCTGCACAAGAAAACACGATATGTGAATGTCAATCAAATTGTATTTATAAGTTTATTTATATGTGCATATTTATAATAATTATATTCTTATGTTCCATCTTACTAGGTATTATAATACATCTGTAGTTTTGCTCTCTATACATAAAGATTAAATACATCGTCATTGCATACTCTACATCCTTTATTCAAGTTGTGGACATGCGCACCAGCTCTTCTTTCTGTCAATGTTTGAGTCTTTATCTGGTCAGTATCTGTAGTTCACTTTCGAAGCACAGCATTTTATTGTGCTTTTATTATTATTCTTTAACCCAAGCAGAAGTCCACTTTCTAATAGAACTGCTTGGCGTATAATGTTCATTAAAATTCTTAACGAGCTATGCAAAAATAACGAATCTACTGTTACCCTTAAACAGCATTATCTCCATTCATTTTAACAGCTATCTTTTCTCTAAGCTTGGCCTTCCACGTGTGTTCTCGAACGAATAGTTCCACCCAACAATGTTTCAATAAAACGTACATTTGAGCAGTATATGAACAGTATTTCACTAGTTGGAAATTTGTAAACGAGGTCTACGAAAACGAAATCTTAAACGTCTAGCCAACCTAGACAAGTTTCTTCTGAAATATACTACTTCTCGAAATTTAAATAAAGTCTTAATATAAAACTTTTTTGATCTAAAAAGGAGTGGAACAGGCTTGGAATAAGACTGGTTGTGTACTGAATAAAGAACGTAGCACAATTTACATGCTACGACTACAAGTTGCAACTTCAATTGAATAGTCTGATTTATAAACTGAATTCTGTTATATCTTTATCCAGTAAAAATCCCGATACATAGCATTCATCCATATTGTCTTTGTGAAGTTTTGCAACATAAAGAGTCGGGAGGTGGCGTACGAATGCATTCTCTTTATAGACTGTGTTAGTCTTTAAGTCTGTTTCCATGTCTGTTTCTTAAGAAGAGTTTCAACTGATGCTGCTTAGAGATGAATGTTGAGGTACAATGGGTGCGAATAGACCAGGGTGTAACGGATGGATTGGTTTTAGTGAAGAATGGATCATTTGACTGCTTATCACAGAAGAACCAGGAAAAGAAAACATGGAATCCTGACTGCTTATATAGTGATTTGAACTGATCGATATCCCTCCGTCCTGCTTTCCTTCTTCTTGTTTTATATCATTATGTTTCTTGCTCTTTTTTGTTTTGGAAGATACTTTTCGATTCCTCGTTTGTATTCCATCTTTTTTCATTGACAACGGTCTGTTTACCTGCCAACAATCCAAGAAAAACATAACTGAATTAGTACCATCAGGTGCATGCTAAATTTATACTGTCTAAGCAAAAGATCACTAGTAATCGTCTATTACATTGATTGAAAATGTTGTTTAATTAAAAATCACGATAGAAAAATAAGAATTTCACATCTCAGTTTAGTCAGATCAGTTTCTTAAAGCTATAAATGTAGTTAGTTGGGAGGCAAGACTCGTTAAACTTTATACAATGTTTTGAAGTTTTTCTTGATATTAAGTAAAAAAATCATGATGTGCAAATGTGTATACTGACATTTGTTTCAAAAACAAAATTTGCATAAAGTTATTCTGCAAACGTTTTAGAATTAAATCCGCAAACGTTAGCATTATTCTGAATTATCTTTTACACCTAACACCTTCGGAGCAGCACAAATTTGATTGATCATTTCGCAATTTTGCCAGATAGATAACTTACTAGCGTTTTATTGTACTGTAGAATAGGAAAATTCTCAGTTCGCTTTGATAATGTCTGCTATAAACTTCTCTCTCCTAACGATAAATTGCTCAACTAAGTCGTTTAAGGCAAGATTTACCACGCGAGATTGGACACGTTCTAGGTACACGCGTTATAGGATAACTAAAGGTTAAATAGCGGCAGCGTATATAACTACTAAATAATATGCAGCAAGTAAGCTGGATGTAAAGGCAGCATTGTAGCCTTTTTAATCCGTTAAATTAGACTGTTCCGTTTTAGTGGCAAGCGCACACAGCAACACGTGTTCGTGCTATAAGTAGGGTAATACTATAAGTCTAAAAAAAATTAACATTCAGTAAGTATTAATAAATTTGAATGAAAAAGGAAGGTTTATGTTGATTAAAGTTCATGAATATAACGTCTGTAGCGTGCGGCATCCTAATATATTGGTTACTGTAAGAACCTGCTGCTCTGTTTCTCATGATTTCTTATGAGGGCATTATAATATGTAGATATTTATTTCGGTCAACAAGAAAGAGATTCCGTCACGTCATTTAAGGCCGTGGCTTTGGTTAAGCATGGATAATTTCTGGACTTATAAAACAACTTTATTGGCCAAAAGAGCCCAGAATATTCCATTTATACAGTTTCAATAGTCACACACTCAAAAATTCGGGTTCTTTGTAGTCGGATTGTATACAAATTGAATGTACTGTATACTTGTTTAGAATATGATGTACATTTATTTCCTCTCACACCACAAAGTGGGTAACAAAAAGTTTGTGCTTTTAATTCTTGTCGTGAATTGCTTTTCCTGTTGAGATCTAAACATGTTGCTAAAGAATTCAATAGACGCTGATCTAACAATCGGATTGAATACAAATTACAGGGCAGACAAAATGAAAATATCCGTTTATAAGAGACCGATTTTGTTGTCATTGAATAGTGTCTAGGCAACTTCGCGCTTCTTTTAACACTTTATAGAATTCAGAAAAAAGTTTACTGCTTTGAACACCTTTTTGTCTCATATAATATACTGTTATTGGCCAATTGCAATAGCTACTTTGTATTTTGGAGCTGAAAGAGATCCATTGGAGTGACTAAAAGAAACTTGCTTGTATTCTAAACCTTAAACAGAATTTTGATTACCACTGTACAGGATACAATTTAAGTGTTCATGAACCATGGTGTCTGTTGTTATTTCGGGAAGCAATTTCTAGTGACAATATTGTCCAAGCTGCATGCTTAAAATTTACGCGCACCGATTTCCTGATTCGCATGCTGAACATGTATTACAAAATACATAGTTTGAAAATAAATATTTTAGACTTGAAGAAGACAGTAGAAAAACGAGGAGCCATTTAGTCTGATCCCATACAGTTTTTTTCAGTTTAATGTCTCGCTCGTTAGAATAGCAATGTTTTATTTACGTGGTAACAACAACAGTATGTCATTAAACGAAAATTACTGCCCTACTGAGATTAATTGCCAGCCTTTTGTATTTTGCCTCGAGTTATACTCTCTTATAGTGATCATGGCAGATGGCGTGTGATCTTTGATGGACTCACAAAGCTCACGTTGCTCGTTTAGTGCACACACATTCGTACAACACGTTAATCACGGTGTTAGACTTAAGACTCTTTGTTCGGACAATGTATATTAATGAAAAGACCATTTCACTGCATTTACGTCTTGCATTCATATTAATGCGCGCTCTCTTTGTTCATCTACGCAAACTTTTTTCAATAGCAATTTTTAGATCACGCTCGTTGATTATGCGCACTTACCGCATGTAGTTTCCAGTACAATCCACAAGCATTGCACACTGGTTCGCCGTTGGCGTTTCTTCGCCATAACGTCGTTTGCGTCGTGCCACAATTTGCGCAACTTGTTCCTGCTCGCCGCGCAGCTGACTGCAAGGAAAGGAGGAAAACGAGCTTTGAGAACAAAGACATTTTTATACTTCTCACTGCTCGCTCTCAGCAAGCAGCAAGATAGTGTTTATCAGTAAACACGCGAATTAATCAACAGAAGGCAGTTACATAAAATGACTATTGCCTCTCGATTTGCGATAATGTTCAAGAGACTAGAACAAGCTGGAACGAATCACAAGACAAAACAATATTTGGGAAGTAATAGGAAAACTTCTTAATTAGGAAATTCTATTCAAATGCAATAATTCGCTAAAACAACACGAACAGATTTCAAAATAGTTTCCGAAATTCTGAATAAATTAGGAGGACTTGAAACGAAAGGAAATCCAGAATAGATTGCCTATTTACAATTTGCTAGAAACATATAATGTTTGCGCTAAAGTAAAGTCTGTATATTAAATTCGGTATTCAAGAAGCAACAACAGTTATATCTAAGTGTGTGTGGCGTAAACTTTGCTAAAAGTAATGTTTACAAATGAATTGAATTGAGTTTTTCAATAGAAGTATTTTTAAGAACAATATGACAGGAAAGAAATTCTAAAACAATTTAGATTTGGTCATTTCTTCCACCGTTAGCACATTAACTGAAATGCGTATTGATTGTGCTGATCACATGTGTGATACAAGCAGAAAAAATAAAAACTCTTGATAAATGAAGGTGGTAAATTAAGATATAGAAAATTGAGATGAGGATAGCGATTGATAAAGTCGTTGACAACAATTGAAATTTTTGCCCCTTGCCCTGCGTAATAATCCACATGTACGTTTAGCACTGAGGTACGACATATACTTACGAGTCTTCTTTTGGGTTTAATAAGTGGTCTGTTTGAGCCGTTCATTTTGTGATACAAGCCGCAAGCGTTGCAGAGGTAATGGCCGCTTCCATCTCTTCGCCACAATGGAGTAGAAGTCGCACCACAGTTGATGCACTCCCGGCCTTCCACTAAAATACAATGCAGAATTTTAAACGTCGCTGTGTTTTAAAGAAGTTAAGAATTTTCCGAGATTAATATTTTACGCACGCACCTCAATGTACCTTTCAAACTTTAAATATTTAGAAGCAAAATTAAGCATGCGTGAAAAAAAGTATTTGTATCTATTGTGTTCTCGGAGCGCAAAAATGAGCAAATATTTACTTTCTACACCCGTTATTATATTTAGTTTCTTTGAAACA
>JAOBYK010895316.1:0-25547 GCA_025434845.1 Phenganax subtilis
AGTGCGAGATTTTACTTCCAGACACGCGTGTCTGGAAGTAAAATTTGGCTTCAGGCAAGTATAGGCATGTTTATATGCAGGTAGCCTTCCAGTTATATATAGAGTTCACTGATCAAGTATAACAAAGCAGTTCGTGCAAATAAAAGATAACACCAGAGTATAAGGAGGGACAGTAGAGCCTTTTAGACATGCAACGTGTCCTCGTATTTCTATGCAAAACTATGCAGTTTATTGGCTGTCACCAGAGAGTTCAGCGTGCTTATTGGCTAGAACATGCAGTTTACTGGCTGCCAAACATGCGTAATGCGATATGTGCAAGGACTAAAACTTCAAAGATTGCGACGTAAGGAACACTACTGTCCCTAGGGGTTGTTCACACTAGCAATTTAGATCGATCTGAGACCGACCTTCGATGGTATCGGCCCAAGTGTGGACACCCAAAAACGAGCTGAGATGTCATCAAATCGAACTAAACCACCTCGGGAAGTGGTCTCGGATCGGTTTGCTCAATTAGACCGAGTTAGTTTTGGTGATTAGTAGCCTGGCATTTTTGCACGTTTTGTCCTGCCGAGTTTCTATTGATATTGCTTCTCCACCATTTGCGTGTTTCTCCACAGTATTTAAATAACTATACTTGTCTTTTAAATTGACCATGGCTAAACTAGGAGAAACCTGGGGTGATGATAAAGTTTTAGAATTAATTTCGATGCGGAGAGAAGAATCAATTTTGAAGATGCTGGCAAAGTGTCATAACAACGCCGAAATATGTACGGGAAAATCACTGCAAAATTGGAAGCCCTTGGGTTTATACGGGATATGAAACCCGCCATGCGGATCAATAGTTAAGCATTTGGAAAAAGCATCTAAAACGTGCAAAGATGCGCTGGCTCATTCAGGAGCTGCTAGGGTGAATACTCTGTACAAGTGTGGACGTTCCAGTTGTTTGGCACGCGCAATCTCGGATTCGCTATGAGATCCAAAATTCGACCGATCTCAAAGTGTGCTATGCGTGAACAGCCCCTTAAAGTCTACATGCTCATACCAAAAGTAAAGAGGTACTTCAATGATGAAATATGGAAACAACCGACTTACTTTTGCTGTGGATTCAGATTTGGACACAAATCAGCTTGAGCTTGAATCAGCTTGATCCTTGCATCCAACGCTGGGCTAGAAGCACCTAATAAATACATATAGGTTGTGAGCTCAGTCACTTTTTGCTTAACTTTTATACACCGTAAATCATATTACTGATTCATTATCAGTGATCATTGGTAAGAACAATCCTTTTTCAACTTGAAAAGAATTGTCTTCTTCACTGGTCACCAACAATAGATCAAAAAACATCACCCGTGATTTGTGGTGCACAAAAACCAGCTTTCACTTGACAACATTTCGTCATCGACGCCAAAAGAATTCGACTTGTTCGCAATTTGTCGTCCAATTATAAAAATACCTTTGTTCTTTGAATCTTTATACAAAGTATCTCAATAGTGTGAACTTTTGAAATATAGATTGGCGTTCTCCGTTCACACGGTGCCGTTATCATTGGCGTTTTCTATCGCTTGAAACTCTCATGGGAATCAAGAACAATACAAAACGCTTGCGAAAACGGCACCGTGTAAACGGAGTCTTACACAAATTAGAATACACTCAATTTTAAAAGTCTTCTAAAAGTGTCAAGCGTACGAGATGAGTTTTACGCACCCGTGGTTCAAAAAATACAATAGCCGTCTAACTTTAGAGAACGTATCAAAAAAGTTGCCCCTTTCAAATTTAAATTAGAAGACAACTATCAAAGTTTGACAGCTTTTGTACCACGTCCGATTGTACTGTAAAAAAATGTTTAAAACACTTGGGATGTTAAGGCCCGGTTTACACTGTAAAATTTTCTGTGGTCAAAGTGGAAATTTCGGATGTTAAATCCTAAGTTTTCAAGAATTTGCTAAAAATATTTAAGGGAAATAATACAGTGCTCAACACTGAACTACTTCACTCTGATATTTCTTACAAATTTTTGAGAGCGTAGAATTTCCCTGCGAGAAATTCCAACGCTGATCACAGAAACTCACAGGGAAATTCTACGTTCTGAAAAATTTGTAAGAAATATCAGAGTGAAGCTGTTCAGTGTTGAGCACTGTATTAGTTCCCTTATATATGTTTGGCAAATCCTTGAAAACTTAGGATTTACCAATCCGAAATTTTCAAAGATTGATCACAGAAAATTTGGCAGTGTAAACCGCGTCTTATATTCTGCATGAAAAATAAAATAACCTTCGAATGGTAAATATTCAATATGTTGTATATGGAAAAGATTTAGTTTAAAGTTGAAAGGCTCAACTTTTTTGCACAATCTGTCCATGCATGCATAAAACAGATCAAAAACTAATTTAATCTTTAAAGAAATATTGAACCAACTAATATGACCAATCAAATAAATTGACCAATATTATAGATGGTGTATGTGCAGCATTTCACTGAGAGTTACCGAACAAAGATACTTTCATGGGTGAAAGTTCGGACAGGAGACACGAAAATGCCTTGTCAAATTTATCCAGCACGGCGCCGATGACGTAACGTGTGCACTACTTATTGTGAGACAATCTGGATGAACTGTTACAACAAACAAAACATCATTTCTACAGTAATACCGCCGTGATACAAGTTTCAGGAAATTTGCACTAAGTAACAAAACTTACCGCATCTTTTCGCAGCATTATAACATTTTACTGCGTCCCTGTAACAAATATTTGACACAGATATTATAATTCCATTCAATCTGGAGACGTCCAACCCTTAAGCCCGTTCTCCACCACGCGAATTTTTTCGAGCGAAAAATAAATTCAGCAACGTGATTCGCTAGCAAAATAATTTGCCGCGAAAAAGTCGAAAAGGAGCCAATTACGTTGCCAGATTTCTTCTTTGCGCGAAGAAATTCGCGTAGTGGAGAACAGGCTTTAAGGCCTGTCAACACGGATGCTATAAGCTGGCCCGACAGTTTGTACCCAACATGATGAATCCTTTTCAATTCATTGGATATATTATACTGTTCCGCGTTAGATAATGTCCCATCGGTGTTGCATCGAGTTTGATTTCATTCAAACTTTTCGGCGAACAAAGGTCCAACATGGTCAGATGAACAATGTTGAACTCACTGTCTAAAAATTTTGAGGCAACGCAACGAAGATGGAAAACAAATTAACTTACAATGGTTGTCCACAAGCTTCATACAAGATGCCTAAATCAGTCCATGATGCGGCGTGATATGGATCAAGTTGAACAGCACAAATGTACGCTTGTAGTGCATCCATTGGCTGATTCTGCTGCTGATACAACACTCTATACAAAGAACATCAAGCGTAGGTTTTACGAAAGGAGTATAGCTCTATCCACTGGATAGTGGTTTATTCAAACATCGTAAAATTGGACCCAAAACGACGCAAAATTCGCAGTGGCCAACGAATATCGGCCTTCAATCTATGAATATTAGTTTTAACCTTATTTTATAACGACCAATGAAAAATTTTACGAATATTCTCAAAAATCACAATCCAGTGGATAGCGCTAGCCACCTTTCGTATAGCTGGCCCCAGTTTGCTACGGTCAGTCTCATCCTTTGACTTATTTGATTGCACTAACTCATTTACTTTGAGCAGAATCTTTACATATTCTACAGACATCTTGCACACAGGTCAGTTCCATTCAAGCCTGTTTTCCACTAGGCGGAAATTCCGGTGCAGAAAATCTATCTAGATTTATTTTCCACTCGGAAAAAACTACGCTTTGTTGAAAACAGGCTGAAGGATCTTCGCACGACAACAGATAGCGACCAACCTGGGACCGGTTGTTCAAAGCTGGGTTAGCGTTAACCCTGGGGTAAAGAAAAATTTGAAGCAAAATTTTTAACCGCTTCTTTGCTAACATGACGAAATTTTCCACAAAGCTAATCTATGAAACAACACGACTTTATTTGCAAGGTTTTGAAACAAATGGACGTACAGAAATGCAGAAACAAAACAGCTGGTTAAAGTTTAACCCAGGGTTAACGCTAACCCAGCTTTGAACAACCAGCCCCTGACGTTTATCATGAAAAAGTGTTACCATGGTTTTCAAAATACCTGGATTAGTCCTATACTTAACGGAAAAACACAAAGAACAGAAAATAAGTTGGATTTATTAGCTCTTATAAAATTATAAATTTCTGAGTTTGACTGCCATATACGCTTTTGATTTGACCACTATTCGCTGTCACGTGACGCGTTGTGAACCCTTTCCAAATGGACAATTGGCTCTTTCCGTTCAATGGTCAAAGAGGTTCGATCTTTAAAACGAAAAACGCAACGCAAAATGTGCCTACCCAATTGAGCACCAGGTGTCAGCGCTGGCGTCGGATTTATCAATTGCATGTCTATAAGCAGTGAAAGCATCGTGAACCTTGCCTTGGACAGCGTAACATCTGAAACAATAAAAAATTGGTACATACAGTACTGTGTCTATTACATTAGGTCAAAATAGTTGAGTCATCAGGCCATCCTACATTACAGACGCTTAGCCCACGCAAGAGAGGCGTGCATTTTCAAACATTTACTGTATAGCTATAACAACCTGCTACAGCGCATGTTCAAAAATGCAAGTTTTCTAAGCGCGCAAAGCGACCGCAATGGAAAGCTGCCTTTAAAACAATTGCGTTTTCAATGGCAACTGCTCATGCTTCGTGCTATTCTTTGCTGAACTCAACCAATTGCGCCCTTTATTACTTACAAGAGATCATAACTCACTAGTTTTGAAACGTAACAAATGAACAGTATTTTCGTTCGAAACTAGAAGTTCTAAAGTTTTTTGATAACGTGAATGAATGTCGAATAAGTCCCCATCCACTGAGTAGTGCTAATCCCAGAGCAGCAATTTCACTGTACAATGAGTACTTTACCTGCCCATTAAATACCAAGACGCACCACTTGCTCCATCGCTTTCAATTGCCTTTTGAAGGTACTGAACAGCAACTTGTAAACGCGATTGTTTTTCGCCAAGTTGCTCCTTACTGTAATACATCCAGCCTGAAACAACAAAGAGCATAGACGATGTTGTAGTACATGTTATTTGCCAGCTGAAAGGTCTGGACTGGAGGAATATTTACCCGAGGTATCAAAACCGGCCCGAGGCCGCAAGACGGTTTTGAGACCGAAGAGAAACATTTTTCCTGTCCAGACAAACCTACATGATAAATAATTTATATATCTTTTATTCGATTCTGCTAATAGATTTTCGTAGCATTTTAATGGTACTATACAGGGAAGCATCAATATGGTCAATATAAAAGACGCAGTGTACGTACTAATTCCGAACAAAATTAATTTATTGATTTCAGAGTATTGTTTCTTTCTTGAAAATTTATTTTTCACTTAATTCGTTTTAACTTGTAAAACAAAACTTTTGTGAATTTTGAGTTCGGCACGACATTCCGCGACGACGGTCGCAGACTGATATAGAGTTCCAGATATTTTTTTTTTATCAGTTATCGAGGACTACGAGATCTGGACAAAAAACATTCCTTACCAAGTTGTTTGTAAACATTACTTTTCACGCTACTTGTGACGTTCTCGCTTTGAGCGACAGCTTCGTAAGTTTCACGAGCATTTTGACACTTGTTTTGCATCTCATACAGATGACCAATATGAAATTGAACTAAAAGTATGAAAAGATGCATTATATGTCATATTTATATTATATTATTGCATTTTATTTCATTTTAATGTTATCCAGGGCTCAAAATGATAACAGTGTTCGTAACACTGAAGGGACTACGCTGTTTAGATAAAGGTTTAGTAATAACAATAAAGTAAACTGCTTGCAATAGTTTAGGTAAGGTGCAGGCAGTTTAAGTGAAAAAGCCTTGTAGCTGAGCGAACACGGCATATAGTTAGTTGCAACTAACTTTTGTTAACTAAAGAATATTTTTTCGTGTTTGGTGTCAGTTGGACGATTTTACTCGGTCAATTTCAATCGGGAAATCAGATGAGATTAAAATTATATAAATCCGATAATTTATACGATATTTCGGCAATAAAATTTCAGGGGTCGGTTGTTGGAGCTAAAAAGGACTTAAATCTTGATTATTTGATTACGGTGGTTTGACGTTCGTACTTAACTGTAGTTATCTTCAACTACCTTTTTATACAATCGACTCCAGACAGATAGATACAGTACCATGGGACGTAGTGCTTTAAAATTTGCGATTATGAGAATGATTATACACTTACTTTCAAATTTGGATAACGAACATGGATGGGAATCCAGTAAAGCTTGATGAAAATGCTGAAAGAATTAGAATTATATCATATTACAATACTGCAACGGCCAAGGACCGCGAAACCATTTAGAAAGTGGAGAGGGGGCACTAACAAAAAAGGGCACTTTCTCGTGTAGTAATAATTCAATCGTAATAATTCAAAATTAATTATGACAACACTCTTGGATTTCTGCCAAGACGGCTCAGTACACATAATTGTATTGGATTTTAATCCTAGTGGCCCACAAGGGTTGAAAACTTCATAATATAAGATGATGGCCAGATTTCGTGGTTTGTACTTTACTGTAATGTAACATTTTGCTACATACAAATCTCTATTGAGATCATGTACTCATGTTTCGTATTATTGGTTAATATAAATTGTAACGCACATTAATTAGTTCCTCAAAGAAGGGCATCTTGGCTGAAAAAAGGGCACATCTTGGTCTTTTCAAAAAAGTGGGGGGGGGGAGCACCGTACCCCAGTGCCCCCCCTATTCTGTGGCCCTTGCCAATGGCAGTTGGGTCACGAAAACAGATGGTGCAGTAATGGCAGGTTATTGAACAAGCAGAAGTACGCTGCAGCCTCCGTGCAAACTCGGGCTATCAAGAGCGTCCTCATTTTCAAGGGCATTTTTGTTCAATAACACAGGACCGGACTTCATATTACCAAGCACGTCTCATACTGGTACACTGCAATCTGTCAATGAACAAGGATGCGTTGAAAGTTTAACGGCTAGGTATCGAGCAAGACTTGACTGCATGGAGCTTTACTATAATATGCGCACGTAGAACAAAAAAAATGGATACGTAATCTAGCTAAACTGATTTCAGTTTCTCAATCCGAGGCCAGAGCTCACTGCCCCCATTGCCCCCCCCCCTCCCCTCAGGCTTCCCTGATTACAGTGTATCTATATTATGTCTATTATATACTTGGTTTGTGTTGTTGTGAGCCTGCGAGCAAATAAATTGGTTTTGTTGGATAATTACCTTCATACTAGCTTCATAGTTGCCTTGCATCTTGAACATCATTCCCAGCTTGAGGTGAATTTCATTTGAACGAGTGAAACCTGGATCTATGTACAGTACTTGTTGAAATGCTTTTATTGTCCTAAAATGGCAAAAAGTATTTGTATCGAGAACCAACTTCGCAATGGTTTTAAAAAATATTAGGTTATAATTAGGGGTCGTAATTAGGTGCTCAAAGTAGCATTTAGTACTCAATGCATTATTAGGTTCTTTTATCCCATTAAGTAGCCATTAACGAGAGGACTAAGGCGAGTTTTCAAATTTTTTCTGTATGAATTGCAAAAGAATCATCACCAGTCTCCTTTCAATTATGCGAGCAAAAATCCGTCGACTTACTTCAGACGGTAAAGTTGAGACGGAAAATCCATCATTTACCGAATTGACTTCAAGACAAGTTGCTCATCTGAGACGAGTTTCCCGTCTCAGAAGGAAATCCGTCTTCTGATGTAATTTCGGCTAAAGTAGACTGTAGCTATCATTTTACTATGAGGTATATAAGCGTGGCGCCTACACGAGAATTTTCTGGGTTCAATCCATACGCGGAAAACTTGAGTAAAGTAGGCGTAAAATTGACTCTTGAGTAAAATTGACGTTTATCCATAAAACCTTGTTTACTGACATAGCCGACTATCATGGAGGTCAATTTGCATAGAAGCGAAAATGTTGGAGTGAGGTAGCAAAATAGCTTCCCACAAGTGAAATTCCGCACACTTTTCATCCGCCGTCTTGATTTTCATTTTCGCCCGTCGTGAAAGTCGAGAAACATTCAACCAATTCAACTCTCGACCGCGTTCGCGTCACCACAATATTATTGCACAATTTTACTTTCGCGCATGCTCTACTGGTTTTGATCGCCAAAGTCGAACTCGTAAGTGCATGGTGTCTGCGCAAAACGCAAAAAGAAAACAAGATTGAAAAGTATTCAAGCTAGTGTGTATTGAGTAGCGAAAAATAATGAAGAAATGATTATCACAAATAACTACAATTCAAATAGCCAACATTGATAATTTGAAATGAAAAAATATTGCCAACATAATATAGTCGCAATAAAACGTGAAAGACTTGCCACTAAATAGGTAAAAGTAGAGCCACTGGTTGAATCTAATTTTTACAGAGTTACTAATTTTTCGGACACCCTTTACAATTATATCCCGCTAAGAAAAAGATAACACGTTGTCTAATGTTTCTCAAGCACTATGGTGTAAAACTGTGCACGTAAAGGAACAATGTTATTCAAAAATCAGCTCAACAGCAAAGAGTGGCATTTCTTTATTCTATGAGGGTAAACATCAGATTCTAGAACAAATTAAAATATCTAATTCCATAGAATCAGAAAACTCCAATATTACTAGATCAATTAAAACTTACCACATATAGGCGCCATAATGAAAGTAAACAATTCCTAATCCGTACAAAAAAGGTGCGTCCTATGAAAAGAATGAACACTACTTTCATGAATTCATACTGCAAGGCATAGGGCTGGTTTTCATATCGTCGTAATTGTCATAAACGAAAAGCCACGATCCCTCATAAATGCCAAAATATACTATCTTCTCAACAGAAAATCGCATAGATACCTTACATATTATCAACTAATCATTGCTTTTCTTATAATTGGTTGAAAAGTGTTCTAATTTAGCTATTTAGAAAGATCGTGACACTATGTTTACGACAATTACGACGATATGAAAACCAGCCCTAACATTCAGTTGATGTTTAGACTTTTAAGACTTGGCCGAAGTCTTTGTTGTATATTTTGTTCCTGTCTATGCAAACTTGTGCGCGAACAGTGAAGCAATGTATATTGGTACGTAAAATAAAATCATTGTCTAATTGTAGCGCCATGTCGAATTATTCAACCTTGGCCATACATTCGAAATATGCAGCTTAAGCCTGTTTCTCATATGTCGCCGATGATCGGCGACGTTCATTGGCCTGGATAAGTGAGGTTAAACGAAACAGTAAGTCTGAGAAGTTTCACGAGTGACATGGCCGCAAATGGTAGAATTCAATGATGTGACATCGCGAAATCCAGTCCCATGAGAGAGAGGCCTATACATATCGCTTCTCTGACCTACCTTATAATAATCACCTTGAACACTAAAAAACTTTTGGTATGCTGAAAGAGCTGTAAATAAAAGAAATACGGCAAAACAATCAATATAAGCGAAGTTCAATAGCTTGACGCATACTATGAGTCTAAGTCTATGGCTATAATTTTGAAAACTTTGATGTGTGTACAAATATCATATTATATGAAAGTCATATTACTCCACAACTGCGAATAAAAAACTTAAGATGGCTTGATACAGTTCTTTAAAAAACTGGTTGTTTGTGAGTTTGAATTTTTTTGTAATTAATTTTAAGTTTTATGAGAGGTACATCAAATATCCAAGGCTGCGTTTACGCTATACCGGATTCACTCGTCACTACAACTTCGTTTGCTGTTAAGGAGCAATAATCACCAGCAAATATTAACTAGGCAGACAGATTTTGCAAATTTCTTGGTGTCATTAGCATTAAATATCTTTACAGATCATCGATAGAGGCCAAAGTTGAGCGGCGTTAAATTTTTATGATTTTATCCTTATACAGGCACTCATAAATATCCTTGACGCCCATTTTAGTGTTCTGGTGTGGATAGGAAAGAGCACGAGGCTCTTGTAAGATGCACTGTTAGATTATGTGATTTATTTGTAAAGAAAACTAGAAAAAGGTTCACAAACTATGACTTTCTTCGAGAGTATTTTCAACTACGATTTAATGGCGGAAAAATAAACGTTCCAAAAAGTTCGACTTACGTCGGGTCACGTGTCCGATGAACTATGTACTTGACTGTACTGTTAAATTATTCTTTAAAATATAACAATGTTAACATGCACCATGACCGATTGACCGTAGCATAGGCCTGGGTATGACAGTGTTGCCGAAACAACAAAATTTATGACATTTTTATTTGCATTATGTTGTGTATTGCGTGCATGCAACATGCTGTATCATAAAATTAAATTTTAAAAACGCGAGCGCTGATTGGTTGAAAGCGTAAAAAGCCGTGTTTCTATAACTCGATAGAAACGTGGAAATCTTCGCCCAGGTTGCGTGGGGTTGTGTGGATTATGCGAGAATTTTATAAGAAAAAAAAATATAAACAAAAAAATGAATGTTGAAAACATTGATGAAAGTATAAACTAGAACATGTATTCTCTATAGAATATATTTACTATAACTCTATAGAAACACGGAGAATGTTTTCTATTTCTTAATAATATTATTTGTTTAATAAGGTTGTTGATAAATATGTTTGTTTAATAAGGTTGTGCTGCCACCATAGTTGTAACGAGTCATCCAAAAACCGAGTAATGAGTCACGATCGAGTCGATTAGAGCTCAAGTCACAAGTTGAGTCGAGTTACTTCAACGTCTGATAGAGTCAAGTCGAGTCGAGTCAGTAGGTCAAGTCAAGTCGAGTCGAGTCAGTGACTAAAATCGAGTCAGACATTTTCATTGAGTTGAGTCTTAAATTAAGACACTATGGAAACAGGGCGTAAAAATTTGTTACTTATAAGGGTTTGTATCTCAACATACCCACGGAACGCCGTTCAATATCGTTTCATTATGAGCTTAATATGAAGAATATGAAGTATGAGACTGCAAATTTCTGAAAATGATTTTTCTTGGTTGTTGAGTGACATGGACTCGAGTCAGTGGAAGCAGCATTTTTCGAGTCGAGTCCAAGTAAAGTCTTTCCAATTGATGACTCGAGTCGAGTCGAGTCATTTCATCGCGATGGACAGGAGTAGAGTCGAGTCGGCAACAATCGCGACTCGAGTCCGAGTCCTTAACTCGACTCTTTACAACACTGGTTGCCACTCAGCCTGCCTAAACAACTTGAAAAGCCTAGATGTCTCGATTGACGCTCTTTCGTGGTTTCAGAATTATGTCAGCTAACCCAGAACAACCCACTCAAGTAGAACCACTTATATCAACCTATGGAGTACGTCAAACTTTGATAACAGGGCTCCTATATTTTAGTCTCAAAAACCCGTGGATTTTTCCAGTGAGTTTTCAGATTCTCCTCTAGAATGTTTGGACTATTTCCTCGAATTTCGCTTAGAAATTGCTGGATTCTTTAGAATTTCTTTCGATTTGGCGATATTGTTCGGATTTTCCAGGACTTTTGGACTTTTTTGCGAAGTGTGCGAGACATTTGGAGCGAAATGTCCTCAATAATGTAGCTACAGGTCGATGACTCAAAACCGTATGTCTCTTCGCTAACGACATTTTCCAAGATTTTCAACTTTCCCTGAGTACTGCCGCGCACCTTATTTACTGATTCATCCCAGAAAACAAGCTTCCAGCCATTGCTGTTCTTCTTTTCTTGGTCAAGATTGGACCTGACGCTCGCTGTATTATTCAGAGAACTCGGTACTACACTTCACTCAAACTTGACTTTTAACAATCACATGCTTTTATTGACAACATCTCGACTACATGTCAGGTAGCTACATCAGTAGAGTTCGACACTTATTTTCAAGAAGCGCCAAGCACACAATATTAAACAACCTAGATTTCAGCAATTTGCTTAATTGCTCATTCGTTTGCTCGGCACGTCTGAAGAAAATGCCCATAAACAGCAATCAGTCCAAAACTTTGCAGCTCGGCTGCTCGAATGGTAAATGATATCAGAAAATATGCCAAAGTCTCTCCGGCATTATGTGAATTTGGCTGGCACAGGATTGAAGAGCAACTTAACCGGTCCTGCCGTGATCTCCTCAATTTCTTAACTAACAAATGCACCTCCTCTATTCAAGTTCGAAACTTGTAAAGAATGCAGCAGAAGTACAGTCGAACCTGTATATAACGGCCACCCTCGGGACTTTGAAAAGTGGCCGCTAAATACAGGTGGCCGCCTAATACAGGTCGACCAAAAATACTCCACAGGGGGTACTTTGGGTGTGTGTCCAAAATTGTATCAATAGTTCAATACCTCACTCAAGAAAACAATAAGACAAGCAAACTAGAGCAGTGGTATTTCAAACAATTAATATCATATTTATAAACCTAACGTTTAAGTGAAAGGTATACGGTGGACTAAACATAAACCTAATGTGGTACATGAACGGAATAAAGTTCGTAATCATAAAATGTGTTAATGAGTATGCGTGTGTACTCCAGTATTCACAGGCTTCATTATTTCGAAGGTGGCCGCTTAATACAGGTAAAAATAATAGTAAAAGCTAGAAATGGGACTGCCAAACTGTGGCCGCGGCCGCTTAATACAGGTGGCTGCTTAATGCAGGTGACAAATATAGTAATTCTACAGGAAAAAAATCGGGACTTTGAAAAGTGTCCACTTAATACAGGGTGGCCGCTTAATGCAGGGCCGTTATATACAGGTTCGACTGTAGTTCATCACGATTGAACTACGATGAAAGATCACCTCTACATCACCTTACGATGCAAAACAGCAACCCAACGTTCATCTTTTTTACAGAAGTATAAAATCATAAAATAGCCTATCAGAAATCGCTAAAAGTTCGCCTTCTGTTACCACTATTGCAACTTTTGCAACTATTAAAAACAATGCCAAACTTGATATTATATAAGTCGAAAAGAAGTCTGAAATAACTATTAGTTTAATTCTTGTAGTATTAAAATAATGTTTTTTACATTTATTTATTCATTCATTTCTTATCTACGTTTGCTAATAATTAAACAAAGATAGTCGAATACCAGGGAGCACATAACATCTTTCGCCAGTTAGGCGGCGGCGCTTTATATTAACGGCCCATAAAATTTCCATGTCCTGGGGCCGGTTGTTCGAAAGTTGAATAGCGCTATTCACTGGATAGTGAATTTTTGTAACCTTCGTAAAATTTTCCATTGATCGTTATAACTTGAAATTATACGGTTGATGTTTACAGATTTAATCTTAAATATTTAAATCCTTGAACAAAATGGAAGTTTCAGTATTTTTTGTCCAACTAAAGGAACATTGAAAAATTCACTATCTGATGGATAGCGCTAGCCAACTTTCGAACAACCGGCCCCTGGGATGCAGATCAAAACCTGTTTCCTACGGTAAGTTACAAAGCAGTAAAAGCCTACGGCTGAATTGACATACTCTGGTGTTATTGCTCGTCAAGTCCCTTGGTAGTGCATTGCACAGTCTACTGAGTACACTCTATTTACATAGGTGTACGGGAGCTATTAATTTCGGGGAGGCAGTGGATATTTTCCCCAACTGACAATGAAATGCCCGACTTTTAACTGAAATTTACACAATTACACCCCCTCCCCCGCATTACTAGTAATTATTTATAAACAATCGGTCAAACGTAGTACTTCGAGATTGTGCTGCGAGAAAATGCAAGAAAATTTTTCGCCCGACTTATGTTCAAAATTTGCCCAACTTTTCGACTTCTATCTTTCTGGGGGGGACCTACTCCCCTGCCCCCCCGTCCCGTACGCCTATGTCTATTTAAGTATGACTTCTCAAACGAAGTAGTATTGCACGGTATTGAATAAGTGGTAAATAGAATATTAATGCACTCAGTTAAAAGTCTCTGTGCACATGGTAACGTTTTTGAGCATTTTCATTTGCGTTTTCAGGCGAAAACGGATGCAAACGCTAACAATATGGGACACAGGCCGCAGCTAATTTAATATATTGAAAATATTTTCCCTGGGAAAGTGTTAACTAAGCGTTAAAACGATAAACAAGACACAAACGTTTTTGGAAACGCTTGAAAACGGCGCACGTGTGCACGTAGCCTCCATTTCGTTGGTCAAGGAATTCAACGATATGATTTGTTTGCTGAACTTATCCACCGTTTAAGCCGTGTACAAGCTATGGTGTCACGATTTTTGCTGAATCAACAGTATCTTTATCACGCTTTTGAGGCCTTCAAAGTGTTATAATTCTAAAACTATAGCAGGTAGCATAAAACAGTAAACAGGATATTGGCTTAGTTTTCTACGCCCTCAATTTTAACTCTGTCTAAAACCATTTGACTGTGCTAGTCAAAAGGACTTAAGGAGATTTTTTCCAACACTTATCCTTCTTGACCAGACAATTTCCTGCTTGCCTTGCCATATTCTTGTGTATTGTACAGCATTGACAGGTAGCTGATAGTAGAGACTGTCAGTTGCCAAAGAGAGAGCAAGCAAAATGACAAAAGATTTTAATTATCAATGCTGACCAGGACTGAAGTCATCAAGGTATCACTGATGAATTGTGATATATGGAAACCAGGCTCAAATTTCAAAGTTTTTTAAGGAGTGGCATACCCTCATATGAAATAAAAGATGCTCTGCAGTCCTCCACAATTAGCTAGATAGTTGTTCAATATATAGCTGACAGACACAGAGCTCTGTCATTACGTTCACATCCTCTATTTATATACAAATTCCAATTTGACCTTCCTGCGATCACCCTAACAAAAAATTGGCTCAAAAACAAGCCTTAAGACATGCCTGTCAGAATACAAGAATGCAAATTTGATGTTTAAATTAACAGCCTGTCTAAACTGGCTACATGTAAAGAACATGCTCTGCCATGACATCACAGCTTGTAAGAAAAACCTATCGACTAATTGCTTGGCATAAGCAAATGATCAGAAAGTAGACATAATTTCCCCAATAAAAGACTTAACTGAAAATCACGTGTAGATGTACTAAGGTGTTGAATATCAAATTGGACCTCAACATTTACAGGGAATCCCCCATTAGCAAATTGGATTCGCAACGCAGCCAATAGTCATATTTGTTGCATTGAAATATACAAGTACAGACGGTACAATATTTCAGATTAAGAACTTTTTTTTGACAGTCATCTATTCAAAGAATTTTCAATGCAGATAATTAGGCCAAAAACAATCGATTACTAAAAGCATTACAAATGTTAGTATTTCGAAAGCACTTGACATATTCCATTGGTTCAAAGTATCTAAAAGCCAGTTAGCAATGTAAAAACGTTGCCATCAATTCGCATAAAACATGGATTAGCTTGCGGATTATTCACAATATTCGACCCGGGCATTCGCAGACAGATGTAACAAATTATGGGCTTTAATCGTCCAATGTCAGCTTCCGGCGCGGTTGAAATGACGCTAAACATTAAAATTGTTTTACCTCAAATATTCACACAAAAATGCTCCTACAAATACGTTTTTTACCTTTCACGTAGTCCTCAAGCAGTAAATGAAAATGTCCAAGTTTACAGTAGATACTTGGATTTGCCTGAGTGCCCTCTTTCACGAGCGTGCTGTCGTAATGTCGTATACCCTTTAAACAAAACATAAACAAAGCGTTTTAGTGTATACACGCAAAAATTGTACGCTACACTACTCGCTCTTGGACCAAAATCAACACTGATTACAACTATTCTACTGTATATTTACTCCACGATATTATGAGGCAAGTTCTAGGGTAATTTTTCGAAACATTCCACAAATAACAAAGCAACAGCACATCCAATCGTTTTTATAAAACTAACCTTTGAGAGGAGCGATTTGTGTGTGACACCAGGACTTTCGCATATTGCATCTGTCAAACGAAGAAAGCCAAAAAGACGACTACAAATTTAAAGTAAGCGTTATAGCAATGACTGCTGTAAATCCCAAGCGTAATGGAGACAATTAAAGGCGAGAGAACTCATTGTCAAAATGACAAGTTGTAGGAAATTTCAAATTCAATTGTGCGTTTACTACGGCTGCTCACCTATCGTAGGCGTCGAGTAATTCTGACTCCTGCTCGGTCAAAACTTCAACCTTAATGGAAGAATACAAATAATCACGATTACACGCTACGGTTATCAGATTTCAAGGCACATCCTACACAGCTACGGACGACAAGACACGCTATACGCGTCCATTCGATTCACAAACGCTTTAAAACTATGCCACCAAATGCCGGTCAAAAGCATCCCTTATCGAGCCATTCTCACAGTATCTTTGCTTACCATATTCAAGGAAGGATAGGAAAACACTCTAAAATAGGCATTCTATATTGACATGCCAAAAAACCGTAGAAAACAACGAAAATATTAACCAAAATAGATTTGTTTTCACACGCCGGTTTGCCACGATGCGAGACAAAACATAGCCACAACGAAAACGACCAATCAGCTGTGATGAATTGTACCACGTGAGTACATTTAAAGCGCACAACAGCGGCGGGCAAAAGGAATCTAAAATAGGTAGTGACCTATGACTGTCGCCAGTTGTACGGGAACAATTATTTGATCCTGTTTAGGGTGCTTTGTTAAAATATTTGATCTGCTTATTGATGTGACACAAAACCATCAACAACTGCTGATGCAAATGCGACAAAACTTTTGAATCTTATTTACCGTACGTAGTTCAAAATGACAAGTCGTGTGGCCATGCATGGTTACGGTTGTGGGAGCGGCTTGTTTCAATTTCCGGAGGGCACACGCCAAATTATCTTGACTTTTGACATCTTTGGCTTTTAACCAACTATTCAACCAACAATCGCATTGCTATGGATAATTTAATATATTGGCTTTCTCTCGTTACATGAAAATGAAAGTAACCTTGGTAACACCAATAGTTGCTGCCCGAACATAATGATATAGTCTGTATTCACAGGATATAGTAATACAGTGTCAAACATTGTATTCTTGGGAGAGTGAAAGTCACTTTTTCAAATCACCTGACAGCCTATTGGCAAGAGCCAAAAGGTTGCAGAGTACAGAAAGGTCAAAATTTTGTTGCCTACATACATGCACACCATGGTTGCCCGGAGACCATACATTTCGGGTAAATATTATATTTTGTAGCCCCTCCCCCTCAAAAAGAAGAGAAGTTCAGCTCAGTAGCGTACTAACGTTTTATCATAAAAGTCATTATGCAGCTTTTCTTTAGCTGCGTGCAGACTCCTCATCGTACATCGTAATGAGTCTGCACGCAGGCTACTTTTCCTTGAAATTTTTAGAAACTTTACTTTGTAAGCTTTGTAAGGTTTATATTTCCCATATCTGTGCATTATTAGCTTCCTATTAATATCAAATTAATGTTGTTGGGAGCTGATTCACTTGGAAAAATTGCACGACTTCGTAATATTTAGAGCCTTGAATGAATATTTTTGCTCTCGCTTTTCACGAAATTTTTCAAAATCGCCAATTGTGTCTCACACCGTCCCAAATTTGTCCAAGACATTACTAATCGATTCATTTGCACAAGAAAGCCATTTTCAGGCAACGGCCGCGGAACCATTCAGAAATTGGGGGGGGGGCACTAACAAAATAGGGCACTTTCTCATGTGGTAATAATTCAGTAGTAATAATTCAAAAATTAATTATGCCAACACTCGGACTCTTGGATTTCTGCGAAGACGGCCAATACACATAATTAAGTATGTTGGACTTCGATCCTAGTGCCCAACGAGGGTTGAAAACTTTTTAATATAAGATGACGGCCAGATTTCGTGGTTGTACTTTACTGTTATGTAACATTTGGCTAATTACAGACCTTTATTGCTATTACGCACTTCTGTTTCGTATTTTTCAGTTTAAAATAATTAGAGCGCACATTAATTAGGTACTCAAAGAAGGGCATCTTCGCTGAGAAAAAGGGGCGCATGTCGGTCTTTTCAAAAAAGTGGAGGAGCACCGTGCCCCAATGCCCTCCCTATTCCGCGGCCTTTGTTTTCAGGTCATAAAAACATGTTTTAAAACATTTGAAACTTTTGCGTATTTCATCGAGCTTGGCCAGGTCTTCTGTTGCGGCTATGACGTCACGTCAAATGTTGCCCGCAGCAATTGTAGGCCTGGGCATAGGCTTGATGTGCAAATTTCTAACATCACCAACTACGGAGGATGGCATACAGTAGTTACGACGAACGTAGAATTCTGATCCTTGTGATTAGTTGCAACTTATCCAGCTCCAAATAAACATTCTACATTCAGACCAAGTTTAGGACCTTCAGTCCCAACAAAATAAAAAATTAGTACATTGTCACCAGATTGTTTGGAACTACACAAACGACACATATGTTTATTTTACATACATAATAGTAAACTGAATACAGATCAGTACGTAACCAATTTTTTCAGCTTGATTAAAACAGCGAAAGTCGGGCCTGCTGCAGTATGAAGAAAAACGTTCGCCGATATGCAGGATTATAATTCCATTGCATTTTATATTTCTTCCATTCTACTCTTTCTTCCTTTCTATTTTCTGGCTATTTATTCCATAGCATGTTCTGCTTTCATTTTTACTCCAATCTTTAGTGTTCTTACTTAAGCCTGGCGCACACTAGAGTTCTGTGCTGAGCAAAATGTCATTCGTGGCTATTGGCGTAAGCAGAAAACCCTGGTGTGCGGTGAACTTTTGAAAGCTTTCAGTCACTCGTGACGCGTAAAGCAAACACGAGTGACTGAAAACTTACAAAAGTGCACCGCACACTATGGTTTTCTGCTTACACCAACAGCCACGAATGACATTTTGCTAAGCACATAGCTCTAGTGTGCGCCGATCTTAACGTTGGTTCTATTGTACTTTTTATTCCACTCTTTGTTCTATTCTTTACCATTCATATTCAATATGCAGGCAATAGGAATCTATAATCGGTAGTGACCTAACACGTCGACTAATGTCGCCTGGGAACAATTATTCAATCATGTATTGTTCAACTATCTAATCTGCTTATTGAGATACAAAACCATTGCACATGTGTTGACGCAAATGCAACAAGTGGATGAAATATACTGTACGTAATTTATGAATGATAATCACAATTTGCATTGGCCATGCATGTGTTTCGAAAGACGAACATCAAATTACCTTGATTTTTGACATCTTTGGCTTTAATTATATATTGGCCTTTTGTCGTATAGGAAATGGTATAAAGAGCCACAGGATGAATTTATTTAGCTTACTCAGAACAGTGAACGTCACCTTTAGTCTTCCGGTCACTTATATTGGGTTGAAAATTGCTTGCCATAACTCGGGTTAGGGTAAAACGCGGATACGGACGGACGGATGAGTGCAGACGGATGAAAATTCCGGACGGATGAAAAATGCGGACGGACGGATGAACTGTTTTTGCACAAAACATGTTTTTTGGTCCCATCCGCGTTTTAAAAATCACTTTTTATAGCATATCCGCGTTTTACCCTTTCGGGTAAAACGCGGATGGGACCGAAAAAACATGTTTTGTGCAAAAACAGTTCATCCGTCCGTCCGCATTTTTCATCCGTCCGTCCGGATCCGCGTTTTACCCTAACCCGCCGTAACTCAAAGGGGCCTGTTCTTGTACTGGAAGGTCGTGAGACCATGGTTGGGCTCAGTTGGAGAAACGGGGCCGGGCTCATTAGACGCAGCAAGATTGCCTGGTCTGGGCGGTGGACATTAATCGTGTGCACAGAGAAATTCCAGGAAATAATATGCTCTAATAAACATCGGAGCTTTGAAGCAGTGCACCAGCAAAGTCACATGAAAACCATCTATTATACTACTACGCTTGCGAATTACAGAAACACAGATCTCGCACAACCAGCCGAAGTCTGCTTATGGTAACTCTAAAGGCCCAGACACCCTGGGCGCGAACGGCAAAGCAACGCGATTTTTCAAAGTTTGAAAGCGAATAAATTTTACCATGGAAGAAAAAGTTGAAAGACGTGAAGACTAAATAATTAAAAATATTATATTGCCTTTGAATATCTCGAGAATCTCAACTGGAATTAAAGTTACAAGTTAACCTTAGTCGAAAAAGTCGCGTCACGTTGTTGAACGCGTCCGCTGATGAGTCTGGACCAGGGCGCGACCAGGTCTCTCCTCGCGCCCTGGTCTGGACCTTAAAGCCAGCCCGCACACTGATATTTATATTTGTTGAAGCGAATTAGAAACGAACTAGGGCTTTGTAGTATTTGAAAAATTTCACCATACATTACATACCAACTCCCAGGAAATTACTCAAAAATATTTGTACACTTTGAAAAATGCCATATCTCAAGAATTCAAAAAGGAATCACAAAATCTTTGCCAAATGATCGCAAATTAAATCTTTGAAAAAATCGAAAAATTTCGGCTAAAAATCAGGAATAAAAGTTTTATATCTCATGAGATTTGACGAAATGTTCCGAAATAATTAGAGCTTTGAAGAGATTGTTTAATCCGAAAATTTCCACACGACTTTTTCCCACTAATCTATCCCGGGCCTACTTCATTGAACTTCTCTATACGTTGATTACGTTCCAAAATATATGACAGAAATAAAAATATTGTGCAATCAATAACAAGTGCAACGACTATACTATACACTCCAATCATCAGTGCGATTACAATGTACTTCTCCAATAAAGCTTGGCTCTCTCGTAACGTTATCAGCGCCATGCTGGATAAGTTTGACAGCATTTTTTTGGCTACATCGTAGTGCCATACAAGACGTAATTTCAAAGATTTTGAAAACAAAGTTACAAGGGACCTCGCTGAACCTTGGTTATTTGAGTCGTATTACTAGAAAAGTCCAAATATCGGTGATAATTCTACACAGTTTAGCTGCAAAGTAAAATTATGTTTGTCACATGCAAGTTGCGTTCGAAGAATTCAACCAGTTATACGCAGAAAACGTGCAGTAAACACAAGATCCCTTAACAAGCTTACTTTTTATTGCAATATATACTCATTCAAATTACGTGAACAACTTGTTCGATCCAGTAAAAACCTGAAACTTGTAAGTTTAGAATTTTTCCAGTTTAAATTCGTAAATCGTAATTACCCGACGTTTACGATACATGCAACATTGGCCTTGTATATGCAATGAAGTAAATTTCCATAAAAGAGAAAATTTTCCAGCAGAATGGTTTCTGACAAGTCAAACTCGGCACTTTTCTCATCCTTCATGTTGATATTCAATTTTTCGCCCATCGGCAACGTCGAGACGCACCCAACTATATCGAGCGTGTTCGCGCCACCGGAACACTTGAAGCGCAATTCTGCGTGGACCACTAGACTAATTTCTTGGTAATATAAAACTTAAGTATAGGATTGAAACACCATTGTTTAAAATTTCAGAGAATGCAAGCAATTTGGAAACGGTCTCAAAAGCGTGCAACAGCTGATTAAGCAAAACTAAATATAACTTCAAGCACACCTCCTTGTCGAGAATGGAACATGAGGCACGCAATGAAGTGCAGTGCTTTAAGCAGTGAGCTACGCAGTCATGAGCTACAGTCACACGACTCCGGGCAGAGGAGTGTGGATTTCACTACTGCTCTAGCTAAGATCATAAAACGTATACTGTATGAGGCATCATCAACTATACACTTAAACTTCAATTCCAATCGAGGAAAATGCAATTAGGTATTCACTTTTTAAAGCAGCTGTAGACCCTTTCTTCCTCTATGCATCGTTTAGGAATCCTCTGTGGTTCTAGCAATAGGAATAATACAAACACTATTGTTGGCATCTTTTAATCTCCACCAACGCCCGAGACGATGTTCCTTTCCAACACCAGCTACTAAAAAACTTCCATCACTTGAGAAGGCTAAAGCGTTGATAAAACCAACCTAGTTTAAAAAAAAAAAATTCAAAAGTGCATACTTTCGCCACTATGTTTTAGTATGGCACACATTACTTGTAATGGATTCAATTTATTTTATAATGCTTAAATTTAAGAGAGGATTTATTTAAATACCAATGATACAGATTCATAAAAATTCTAGCAACCGGAAATCGAACCATCTCCGAAATGCTACGTCGGTGCTGTGACTACTGAGCTACTGTGCTTCAGCCGTGTATCTCAGGGCCTGTTTATAAGTTTCGCGTTCAACGGCAAACGTCAAACGGCAGGTGGAAAAAAAGGAACTAAAAAGACAGTAAGGCAAAGATAGTTAGTTCTGTCAGCACAGGATGTTAACATAAAAGTGTTTGACATAAAATGGAGAATCCAAAAAGATGAGAAGCGAATAAACTCTGGCAAGAAAAAACGACTCTGCCGTTTCCCGTAGCGTTTAAACGTGAAGCTTAAATGAGAGGCGGGACGGGACGTTTGCCGGGACGGGATGACGAACGGGACACCGGCATGTATACGTTTCTGTTGTAATTTTTGTCTTGTGTTTACATGTAAGCGGAACGTTTTTCATGCCACCCCACCTAGGCGGGATCCCGCTTAAAGCAACCGGTATCCTGCCCGAAGCGAGACGTTTTTCTCCATATATACGCGTCGTCCCGTCTGCCGGGACAATTTTGGATACATAATTCTTTGCAGATTCATACGTTCCGGGTATTCCCGCAAGAAAGCGTCCCGTGTACAAAGCAATCATGTAAACGCAGGATGAATATCGTCCCGTCCCGCTTGCCCATATAAACAGGCCCTTGGTAGCTCAGTGGTCAGAGTACCGATGCACCAATGCGGAGACTCGGGTTCCATTTCCAACTGGGAAGACAAAAATTTTATATATGTGTATCATTGACATTTATTTTATAAATTCATCGAATGCGTTTGAATATTAATATTACTAGTACAATTGACTTTGGACAATAATAACGTGAAGAACACAAAGATGCGATCATTCACTATGAGGTTTCCAACAAAGAGCAATTTTTCGGTGATCGGTTCCTTGACGAGTTCACTTGCTCGTGTTTTCGTGACCAGGGACCAGTTGTTCGTACGCCGTTTAGCCATAGAAATAAGACATAGAATGCGTGGTCCCTATCTCACTTCAGCCAAAACTATGTCACACTGAACAAAATGGCTGATTCATTAGGGCATTTTCATTCGGTCGAGACTCTTGCGATGAAGAATTTCGCGTGGTTTGGAGACGTTTGCGCGAGGAGCAAGGCTTTTGAATTTTGTTGAACATGTTTTGTTTGTACGTAGTAAATTGTAAACCGGTTGACAAAAGCTGCGTTTATTTCCAAATTCAAAATGGCGCATTCAAAAGGGCACGCATCGTAAGAAAGTGGACACCAGGTGGAGACATGATTCGTCATCAGCACGCATTCTACGTCTATTATTTCTATGCGCTTAGCTTAAACGATGGATAAGTCAAAATTCAAAAACACTCCCCCATATATCTAAAACTTTCAAGTCAAATCTTACGACTGAAATTAAACTGTAAGTAAATGCATAATTATTGTATTCAATAAAAAAATTTTCAATTTCGTTACTCAAGGAATACACAAAGACGATTTCTAGTTTGCACTTATCCATGCACCGTGCTAAACGCGCTTCGAACAACTGGCTCCTGCAAGCTTTCCTTGACGTCAGTCAACGTGCACTATTTCATCAGAAGTGACGCTTGCCAAAAAAACTTTTTAATAATTTAACCCTTTAATCCGTGTAGGGCACATTTTCTCAGATAATTTTACTTTGCTCCGCCCTGACATTGACAAATATAGCTAAAGTTGTTTACTTCGCTGATACCCAATTTACAACAATTACATAACTCGCATGCCTAACCACCATTGTTCTAGTTCTTCACTCGTGTAGTTACTTCTAAAGCTTAGATACCTTTGTCAAATTCGTTGCTTCTGTAATTTACAAGAATAGTAACAAGGCATGTGGACTATGTAAAGTAGTGAATTGGATGTACAGAAGTGCTGGCCAAATCTTTCTATTGTATCAATATAAGAGCAGTGTTTAGAATGCATTTACCACAGGTACATTGAACAAGGGAAACAACGATTTTACACCGTGCTCACATCGCCAAAGTCTTATACACGAGTCCGAAGAACCTGCAATAGTAACAAGGTATATTAAGCTCAACGTGTGCAGGGTTCTATTGTATTTTGAGTACATGTTAACAGTTTCCAACGTTATACATAGTCCTTGTATAGGTGCGTCCCACCCACTGGTCCCTCCTCGTTTCCACGGCCATTATTATGCTCGGTCATTGCGGTCGTCATATGTAAATAAATTATAAAATTATAAATTTATTGTTACTAACGACAAATTTGATGTGAAAATGGTGTAGACGTGTAGTTGTCATCTATATGCACACATATCTTACAAGTTTAAATCGTACAAAGCAGTCCTCTGAAGGCCAACAGTCAAAACTTCAAGACCTAGACCATGAGTATATGCATATACACAAGTTGGTTTAAGTTTAACGTGAATTAAATGGTGCATACTCCTGACCGTTCACATCATAAAATCGGAAAAATTAATATGCTACCTATATATCTATGGTCTCAGAACACTTTTCGCACTTAGAGGTCGACGTTTTGCTGTTTAGAGGTTGAGCATCTGAGGGGATGGGAAAGAGATGCATTTATTGTTTTTACAGTCCGCAGCTCCGGTTCGCAACAAAAGTAAAGCCTTCTGACAGGCTGAGTACGAGGTCCGCAGCTCATGATGCGGACCGTTTCGGCTTTCACGCCAAATGAAACATACATGCAGCAGTGAACACCGTAGAAAAACTAATATATACGAAGTTTCAAAGACTTCGACAAAAGTTTGACCTGACAAATTAAGCGAAAAGCAAACATCCAAGAAGCGAAAAGGAATCATCAATAATAATTTTGACTCTGACCAGGTTGTTTCCAACCCAACTGGATCTTCCATTCGATATAAAGCATATACAATATTTGATACATAACGCATCCCTCGTACAGTATACCTGAGGCTATCAAATCAGTGTTTCTAACAGTGGCAACAGACGTGATCCAAGATTCTCGTGGTGCACCTGTGTCATCATCAGTTGCTCGTTCATGAGCCTTGGGCACTGTGCACAGCGGCTTTTTTTTCGTGACTGCCCATAAGGATAAGGATCTTCCAAGATGAAAAATTATTCATTAGGTTAGTTAGCCAGCCTCGTACCCTAGGATCAATTGCTAAGCGAGCGCGCGGGGGTTCTTGGGGTGGCGTGGAAAACAAGATGCATTTGGGGGTGGTTTGATTTGAAAGCGAAGCGCCTGGCAGAAAATGACCGAAATGTGATAGAAAGTTGTCGAAATGTGAAAGCAGTTAAAAGTTATGCTTTTTTGGTTTAAATTCGAGTCGTGTAGTTATGAATGTTAACGAAATAAAAGAAAATTTGACATATCCAGGTAAGCTTTTAATATCTAAGTTATTCTTTATGTTAGTTGCCAATTTATACGTTTACAAATTTATCAAATTTGCCGGCCAAAATAACGTTTGATGTTACATCACTTTTAAACAAAGTTTACCCGTCTATTTGTAACAGACATTTTGTTTAATATATTCCATTTGGCGCAAAAGAAGTTATACGTTTGACCAGAGTTAAACCACTAATTTTAGACCAT
>JAOBYK010896427.1:1561-25513 GCA_025434845.1 Phenganax subtilis
GGGCCTGCAAATGCTTGTTCCATCATTCCTGAAACAGCTGCGACCTCCAGCCCTCACAAGGTTGTGTCCAGGTTCTACGTTGATCCCAACCAGTTGAAGGAGAGGCAGGCCGAAAGAAGGAAACGCAGCTTTGGAAGTCATGGCTTTTGTGGCTTCTGGGATGGATACATTTCTTCTCCTGAGAAGAGCCCAGTCATGGACACTTAGCTGTGCTTTCAAGAAACAACTCTGAAGTCGGTATATGTTTAGGGAATATAACATACTGTAAACCAAAAACACTTCCTATGTGAGGAGCCAACTGCAGAAGCAAAGGAAGTGGCAACGGCTGTGGCAAGGCCTATCCTTTCTGATGGGAAGGGCGCTGCAGAAGTGATGCATGGGCATGCTGCTATTGGACCCAAAGCCAGTGAGATGAAGATTCCTGATGCTGGGAGGAGTGCAGCTGTTGTGCCGCAGGCAATGGAAGTGGAGATCGAGGTCTCATCTCCTGGAAAGGGTGGTGAGGATGCACTAGCCTTCGAGGACTTGCCGTGGCAATGTTTGACCTGCAGCCCAGTTCATGAAGGGGCTGAGGAGGGTGGCCCAATCGAGGAGGAGCTTCATCCACATGCTGATGCTGATGCCAGTGAGAATGAGGTTCCAATGCCCGAAGCTGAACAAGCCCATGCACCACAACCTGAGGAAGCCTGTGAAGCTGTGGGCTCCGAGGTTGCAAGCGCTGCTCCAATGCCTGAAGCTGAAGCAGCCCATGGACCAGAGGGTGATGCAGCCCCTGATGCTGTGGCCCCTGAGATTGCCAGCGCTGCTCCAATGCCTGAAGCTGAAGCAGCCCATGCACCAGAGGCTGATGCAGTGCGTGATGCTGTGGCCCCTGAGGGTGCTGATGCCGCTGCTGGACGGAAGGGCAAGAACAATAACTACAGGCAGCAGAAGATCTTGGAAGGAAGGCAGGTGCTGCAGGCTTGTGAACATGAAGACTTGAAGATCTCAGCAGACTTTGAGAGGGTGTCCCTTGTCAGGAAGGTTGCACTTAGGATGTTAGATTACATGTGCCCTGTTTTGTCAGAGTTTTTTGAGCTAACCAATTCTTTCTGAACTTCTGGTTGTGCTGAGATAGTGCTGAGATAGCTATGTTGCTCTCTATGTGGGCACTGTTCCTTTTTGCAATTCAGGTCATTCACGTGTTACCCTCCTCAGTCAGCGAAAGAGGATGCCAAGCCAATCACTTGTCGCCTGGATGGCCAATTTTATGTTCAGCGTGTCCTTGCTCCAGATGCTGTGAACAAGGTTCATTGCAGCTTGTGCAAGTTAGTGTTGAATGACTTCTGAGTGTGTGCCTTTGCACTGATCTGATTTCACTGTGCCTCACTGGAATTGAAATTCTGGTGGAGGTTGATCGCAAGAATGGAGCAACTTTGTCTTGGAGCACCTATGGCTCTGTTGAAAAAGCGTCTGGTACTTAACATGTGGTTGTAGAAGGAACTGCGTCAAGTTTGAATAATACTACATTAGCCTTCATTGTTGTGTTCAATCTATGGTAACTTGGATGGCCAGCTTTGACCAGGTACCATGTCGCGAGGGTTGCAGCTGGCTGGATTGATCATGCGCGTTATGACTGAGCCAGTTGCATTGGCTTTTGCCTCAGAGACAAGAGGTTGTCTTGTTTGATTCCTTGTTGACTACCAAATTTGTTTTGAGGCCACAGTGGCTTGCAATTGGCCTTCGATGATGATGGTGAGAGCAGTACTGGGGTGTGTCCTGGGAGCACTTGTCTCTTTGGGGCGGGCAGCTGAAATGTTGCATGAAAGGTTTGTGAAGCCTGGGACACTGTGCTGCCAGTGCCAAAAGATCATGTGATGGAGAAAAAATTAATTAACATAGCGTCTTCACGCCCATAAGGTAGTGAGTTCACAAAACACAAACATTCATGCAGTTCTCTGCTTTCAAGAATTGTTTGCTTGGCACGTTTGACTGCTACACTATTCATTTAGTGCCCTCACCAGCTTTGATCTTGCGTTCTGTGTTCACTGTCAAGCTTTGCTTTGTGTCATCTATGTCTTTCATGTCTTGTTTCCTGTGCTGGATCAAATTATGTGCCTCAAGTGGAACCAGCAAAGCAAATTCAAAGCACAAAATCTGTGTAAGCAAGAAAGTGGTCATGTAGCACACGCTGCAAAGTTACCACTGGTTAGTTGTGTGTTTGTTCCCTCACTGGCTATGTCCTCTGTGTCTTCTGCAGCCACATCCAATGCTAATTCTGATGAAGACCTTGTGCAACCACAGTGCCTGGCATTGGGATTTGATCATCATTTGGTTTGTGTTGTTATCCCACCAAGCCTTCTGGACATGTGAACAGTAGTTGGCCGACCTGTTGAAACTTGCCCAATCAGTGATTCAGCTTTTGATTTCCAAGGAAGCGTGCACAGGGACGAGGGCGCGGCCGAGGGCGTGGACGTGCAAGTGGCCATGGGAGGAGTGAGAGAAATCCAGCTCGTCAAGGTCGTGGGCGAGGGAGAAGCAACCCTGGAGGGGCCTCCAAAAGAAGTCTTGAACCATATGATTCTGACAAAACTCTAGAGACCTCATCTGAAAGTGATGGCTCACCGGAGACTAACAGAATCAAGAGGGCAGCAGCTGCTCACAAAGGCAGAAAAGCTGCGAAGGTACTGAAACGATTGGTGACTGATGATTCTGCCCATGGTGAGACTGAGAACCCAGGGTTGAAAACCTCAGGGCTGAGTGATTTTTTGGAATATGTTTGTTCCAGAGTTGTGAATGCATCAGAGATGCTCCACTTGAAGAAGATGAAGGCAACCATGGGCAGTGCGGTGCATTATGCGGAGTTTTGTGCAGGGATGGGGACTGGAACTATAGCGCTGGAACCTGAGCTGTGCTCTATGTGCATTGTTTGTTCCATTCTTTTTTGCTGTTGTTAGTGGTCTCAGTTGTTAAAAAAGAGCTGGTTGCACAGCATTCTGAAGTGACCAAGTGATGGTGGCCAAGTTAAGGAAATGTTGACCAAGAAGCTGTCCATTCAAGATGTATATGTTGACTTGGTGCCTTCGTTCTTCACAGAAAGCTGCAAATGGAAGAGGGAATCTCTTGCCCAATTCCTCAGTGATTGCAAACCAAACGCTGCTGTGCAGTTTCCTGCCTATTATTGCTGAACAACTGAGTTTAGGACTTGTTAATTTGTATGTGGTCTGCATGGTTTCATCAGAAAAGCTGACTTCAAATTTTGCCTCAGAAAAATGCATTGCCAAGTGGTTTGCTTCCTCTTGGTCACATCATGTCAGATTTAATGTCAATCTGAGACCAGGTTTTATGAGCGAACTGGGCACTTGCAGCAACCTCATCTCAGCAAAGTGCCTCTTTGTGACCTTGCGATCATGAGCATTGAGTGCGACGATGTCTCTGGACTCACACCAACACCAAGATCCATCCTGGACACCAATGGGAAATCAGGAAAGAGCATGGTGGAGTTCTTGTCGCAGCTCAGAACACTCCAGCTTGTTTGTTTACCCTCATGGCATATTAAAGGTTGTTTCCTAGGGCCAGGATCTTTTATTGAGCTCAACTGATCTGCCCCAATGTGTTTGATGTGGCAGGTACTTGGATGCATGCACTTTGGAACAGAGACCAGATTGCATTATTTGGGAATGCGTTTCCAAGCTGGACAGCTTCAGGCAGAGCAATGTTCAGGAGCGAGGGACTGATGTGGTCAAGGAGACTTCTGCCCAGCGTGGATACATTACAGAGTTTCAGAAAGTTGACAGTTCTTTGGATAGATTGAGTATGACTGTGCTACTTTAAAGATTTAGTTTAATCATGTTTACTCCATTGGGTTAAAGATATTTGGTGTTCCTAGTGTTGAGATGCAGCTGATAGTGGTTTTGTGGGCTTTCAGTGGAGGCCAAGACTTCAGCATTCCTCAGTCCCGTGGACGTACGTATGGGATTTCCATCAAGACCAATGGAGGTCTGGACACAGTGTCGCAAGCAGCATTGACAAAGAAGTTGGAATCTGCCTGGGAGTTTGTTGGCCGTTGCAAACTGAAGTGGACTGAGCCTCTGTTCATGCTGTGGGAGAGAACGAGGAGCCATGATTGCAGGGATGAAGTCCCTGAGGAGCCTTTCATTTGTAATTTCTTGCAGTTTGGTTGATATTGATGCATTGTTTCAACATTTTTGGGCTTGGACCATGTCCTATTCTTAATCTTTCTTGGGTTCAGACCATGTTCTTGTGTGCAGAACAGTCAGGAGATTGACAACAAGAGAAAGAATAAGAAGAAGATTGAGGATGAGGGCACTGGCAAAAAGTGGCCTTCAATGCACTCAAAGTTCAAAGATCAACATGGCATTGATGATGCTGACCTGTGCTGCAAGCAGCTGATGTGGCTGAAGGAGCAGTTGCAAACTTTGCAGCTGCCGAAGAGAGAGGTTGAAGGCGCCATGCTTACGTTTGCAGCACTGAGAAAGCAGCGACAACAAGTGACTTGACTGAGTTTCACTGTTTTTTTAAAAAATTGATTTTTTGGTGGGTTGGGCAAAAAGGAGCAATGAATAAGACCTGGTCTGCCTTGAACTGAGGATATTGTGTTGAAGGGTGTCCTCTATGTCTGCAACATTGGGGACAGCATCACCCGAATGCGATGGAAGACCACGCACCACTGTGTGCTACCGAAGAAGAGATATTTGTACTTGACGGAGGGCACAGTCTTTATCAATCCAGGAAAGCAATTCCTTTTTGCATTGCAAGGGTTAAGTCCTGCAGAGCTTTATGGCCTCCAGCATCGTCTCAGCTGTACAGAGTGCCAAGATCTACTGGGGAATGCTTTCACAAGCAATGTAATTGCAGCTGTTGCTTTGGCAGCTTTGCTGTTTGTCCTCCCCGGAAAGTGATCTAGGTGCATTATGTATGTGTGTGGCCTGTGGATATGAAGAACAGAGTGAACCGCCCTATGACTGTGAAAATTGCTGATCGAATACAAACGGTTCATATACCTGGTGCTGTGGTGAAGGTTCACACATTGTGTAGATTCTTTTCTGAGGTCTGAAGTTGTCAATGCATGAAATTGTTTACTGTTTACTGTTAAGTTTGTGTGGAGGCTTGGTCTTGGATCTGATGTTTCTTTAGGGGTTATACTTGCTGTGTTCTATGTCCATGGTGCAGAGCCCAAGTGCGTGTACATTCAAGTTTGTCTTCTTGTGCTCGTTTTCAATCAATGCATGGGTACATTGTGGCTGTCTGCTGTGAAACCCATGCACAGAGACTTCAGGGATTTGTTGTGAAATTTTGTGTGTGATCTTGTGCGGCAATGGAGCCTGGCTGGCAACAGAGACTCCAAGAGAGGATTGATGCTATGTGCAAGGAGGCTCAGCTGAGATTTGCAACCAAATCAAGTGTGACCATTATCACATCAACACTAGTTAACAGTCTTGCTCATTCTATTTGGTTGCTTCAACATCATCATGTCAAACAGTGACAGAGTTGTCAGTTTATGTAAAGGCTCTACACTGAACATATTCTGTGTTCCCTGACCTATATTCCACCAAAACTCAGGATGTCCGTGAGCGAGAAGGGAGCTTCATGGAGCATGTGATCAGGTTGCCACTTGATGATCCGCCGATTGAGACCATCGACAAGTTGAACTCTTTGCTGGGTTTGGATGATCCTGGCTTTAGTGGGAGAAGCATCATGGAGCAAAGTGCAAATGCAGGTGAGGTCGGCAAGACTTGCGTTTATCACTGGAGTTTTGCTGCCAACAGCCTTTGGAGTGGTGAAGCTGGGTTGCAAGGGTGGAGCTAAGTCTTGTCCATATTCATAATGGTGGGTGTTGGCTGACCAGAGGATTTGTAGACATGTGCTTGCTTGGGCCCACACACTCAGGAAAGTGAGGCCTGGAAGATTGCAATGATTGCAAAGTCCATTGTGGCCAAAGGCACTTCCCACTTGTCCTGCGTGGTTTTTGGAATGTGTGTGTGTGTCATGTGAATGTGGGGGCCTTCTTGAAAAGAATTCTTTACTGCACCCCTGTCAGGATTTGATCCAAGTGAGACTTTGACCACTCGCGGGTGCCACATTGGCTTTGGTACACTAAGATTTGGTGACGGTCAGAAGCGTGGGCTTGCCTGTAGATTAGTGTCACTTGGCTGTTGCATTGTGCACTGTATGGCTGGGCGTGGGCTTTCTACACTAAGATTTGATGCAGTGAGTGACAACTTCTAATAGTGGACCACTCTTTGAACTCTAGGAATTGAACATAATATGCTTTCTAATCTGGAGCAACTGACTGTGTGAGAACAATTGTTCCGTGTGATTTGTTTAAATTTCCTTTGTCAGCCAGTTGCTGGAATGCCAGAAGCTGGACCAATAGCTCTGTGCTATTGGAGGTATAACTGAGAACAATTGGTGCACTGGGTGTCAAGTCAAAGTAGAATTTAGTAGAAACATTCATCAAGAAAAAGAGACTATGATAAGATCAACATGGTTGCAGCATTGTGTGCTGTTTTGCTTGAGAAATTTTACATCATTCTACAGTAAGGCTTGATGCAATGACTGATAGGTTGCATTAGTTGTCAGTTACAAAGTAATAGTTATAAAATTGTCCAATAAACTTTTCCAACAAACATATTGACTGAACGATGGAAACCTGTGTGACCGAACAACAGAAATCTTGCTGACCGAACGCAAACAACTTGTGTGACCGAACGACAGAAATCTTGCTGACCGAACGCAAACAACTTGTGTGACCGAACGACAGAAATCTTGCTGACCGAACGCAAAAAACTTGTGTATGGCAACCGGCAGTTACCGAACGACAAACCCAGGAGTGACCGAACGCCAAAAACTTGTGTATGGCAACTGGCAGTTCCCGAACGACAAACCCAGGAGTGACCGAACGACAGATCTCAGAGGTTACCCTGCCATCTGAGGGGGGTAGCTGTCAAACCCTCAGATGGCATGGTCACCGCCAGTTCCCGAACGACAGATCTCAGAGGTACCCTGCCATCTGAGGGGGGTAGCTGTCAAACCCTCAGATGGCATGGTCACCGCCAGTTCCCGAACGACAGATCTCAGAGGTACCCTGCCATCTGAGGGGGGTAGCTGTCAACCCCTCAGATGGCATGGTCACCGCCAGTTCCCGAACGACAGATCTCAGAGCTACCCTGCCATCTGAGGGGGGTAGCTGTCAACCCCTCAGATGGCATGGTCACCGCCAGTTCCCGAACGACTGAGGGGTTGACAGCTACCCCCCTCAGATGGCAGGGTACACTAATGCTATCAGTGAACAGATGTTTGTAAACCAAAGAGCTTACCCTGCCATCTGAGGGGGGTAGCTGTCAACCCCTCAGATGGCATGGTCACTTGAAGTGACCCTGCCGTCTGAGGGGGGTAAGCACCTCCTGGCTGACAATGAATTTCACTGTCAGGTACACCAAACCCCCCTCAGATGGCATGGTCACTTGAAGTGACCGTGCCATCTGAGGGGTTGACAGCTACCCCCCTCAGATGGCAGGGTACACTAATGCTATCAGTGAAAAGATTTATATATATAAATCAAAAACTTGTGATGAAAGGGTTTAACTATGAACCGTTCAGATGGCATGAAAGAAAATATCAAACACTTGGATTAATCTTATTGACATAGATGTTGAACAGTATTGTGAACATGAAGGTTTTCTTGAATAGGGTTTTCGTTTTGAAGACTTTCACTATGTTGGTTGACATGATGTTTATTCATGACAATGGTCCAAATGGTGCACATCATCTTGATCAAAGGGTTTAACCATGAACCCCTCGATGGCATGCAAGAAAATATCAAACACGTGGGTGAATCTTTGTGACATAGATGTTGAATAGGGTTGTGACCATGATGGTATTCTTGAATAGGGTTTTTGTTTTGAAGACTATCACTATGTTGGTTGACATGATGTTTATTCATAACAATGGTCCAAATGATGCACATCATCTTGATCAAAGGGTTTAATTATGAACCCCTCAGATGGCATGCAAGAAAATATCAAACACTTTGATGAATCTTATGGACATAGATGCTGAACAGTATTGTGAACATCAAGGTGTTCTTGAATAGGGCTTTCGTATTGAAAACTATCGCTATGTTGGTTGACATGATGTTTATTCATGACAATGGTCCAAATGATGCACATCATCTTGATCAAAGGGTTTAACTATGAACCCCTCAGATGGCATGCAAAAAATATCAAACACTTGGATGAATCTTATTGACATCGATGCTGAACAGTATTGTGAACATGAAGGTGTTCTTGAATAAGGTCGTCGTTGTGAAGACTATCGCTATGTTGGTTGACATGATGTTTATTCATGACAATGGTCCAAATGATGCACATCATCTTGATCAAAGGGTTTAACTATGAACCCCTCAGATGGCATGCAAAAAATATCAAACACTTGGATGAATCTTATTGACATCGATGCTGAACAGTATTGTGAACATGAAGGTGTTCTTGAATAAGGTTTTCGTTTTGAAGACTATCGCTATGTTGGTTGACATGATGTTTATTCATGACAATGGTCCAAATGATGCACATCATTTGATCAATAACATGTTTCTGTTGATGTTGTTGATCAAGATGATGCAAACATTGTGGTCTTAATGGTGGCCTTGTTTATGAACAGGGTGTTCAACTTGAAGACAACCTAGATGGGGTTTGTAATGATGTTTTCTTTTGATGCAAGATCATGTCTCTGATGGTCATGGTGATGACAAAAATGATGAATAACAGTGTGAACATGATGGCAACCTTGATGTTTAACAAGCTGTTCATTGGTGAAGAGAAGTAACAAGGATTGATGATGATCCACAAGAAGATCAACATCATAATCTTGAAGTCAAACAAGATGGCAGGGATGTACAGTCATAAAACAGTCCATGTGAAGATCATCATCACGATCCTCGTAATGGTCATGATTGCTGTTCATGTTGATGACCAAGATCATGAATTGTGGTCAGGATAGTGACCTTTTTGATCAAAAAGTAGACTGAGTGGAAATAAAGAAACCTGGTCCAAATATAAAAGGTTCAGTGACCCATCAAGTGGTGAAGGACATGTACAGTTGCAACTGGTGAAACATGCCTGCCAATCCCTCTGAGGTGGTCACTCATGAAGGGCATGATTGAAGATGGTGTGACATCAGTTTTGCAGGACTTCAAGGTGAAAAAGATTTACAAGTCATTGCTTCAAATTCCCACATGCACCTTGGCAAAGGGAGAGCAAAATATTTAGAATGTTTTGCAACTCCTTTGCTACTGCTATGTTTCCTCACAGGCTTTGAATCTCTGAGGCTTCACAGATGACAACCATGAAGACGGATTGGTCCAAGCAGCGCTGAAACAGAATGTGCGAGGCACCCTCATTCAGCCTTTGAGCCCCCTACAATGGGTGCATCTCACTGCCCTTTGTTTGTATCCTGTGCCTTGCCAGTACCCTGGGTGTTGCAATCATTTTTGTTGCTGATATTTTTACCATGCAAATTGGTGATTCTCACAAAGCTCATATTTTTCCACCAGCTGTCCATCAGGATGGGGTGGATACAAATATTATATTTGACTCCACTGATTTGGATCAGAGAAGTGCACGTGGTGCATCATTGATGGCCACGTTTGATCGGATTTGTGCCAACTACCAGCAAGCCATGGATGTTGAAGGTGTGACTGATGCAGTTGTCCAAGTGACTTAGCTCCAAGGCCCATGTCTTAATGATTTGCAATTTGCATATTATATTTTCTTTTCTCAAAATCCGGAACTAACTTGCTGTTGTTTTGCCTCTACTTTTGCAACCAGGCGAAAAAGCGACAACGACGTGGCCGACCCACGAAATCCAACAAAGATGCTGGAAGTAGTGGTGCCAATGAGACAGCTGTGGAAGATCAAGAAGCTGTTCGACTGGGCACCACGCGGTGCACTGCTATTCGCAACATCCTCCGCTACGCCACGAAGGAAAGCTGGGCATGGATGACAAGTCATGTGTCATGGTGCCAGGGATACAGGCAATCTGCACTGAGTGATCAGCTACTTGCATCCAAATTCCTTTGGCCTATGAGTCCATCTCCACCAGGCCTTTTGCCAAATGAGCAGCAAGAGGCCTCTGCTCGAATGGTTCCTTGACAAGGTGGTGCAGCTATTTTTTTTGGTGATTGTCAGGGTTTCTATGTGGTGCAGTTATGTTTTTTTGTGATTGGAAGGGTTTCTATGAGTAGTTTTTTCCTATACCACTGCTCCTCCCATCCAGGCTTCAGACATGGCATTGAGGATGGTGCCGGAGGGGGTGAAGGTCAACTTGACAGACTTCAGGAGCCATTTGTCTGTAGAGGAGCACAACCTCCTGGTCAGGAAGTTGGTTGCACAGTTTGAGGTCAGTGTGCAATCCTTGCCAGCGGAGGCAGCAAGGTCAATGCTCCTTGCTGCAAGTTGTGCTTAGACTTTGTGGTTAAGTGAACACTGGTTTTGTTGGACCATGCTTAGTAGTAGTTTGATTGAGCTATTTTGTTTTGAGGGGGTGGATCAGTGGACCAGGCAACGCCCCGGCTTGGACAAGCTGATGCGCAGTCGGCAAGTCATTTGTCTGTGGAGCCGATGCATGAAGGGCTGCTGTGAGCAAGACTTGCTGGCTGATGATCTCAAGTCAGTGACCCAAGTCATTGAAGAAGGTGATGTTTTGGATGAACAGGCTGGGATAGTGTTCTGTTGATGTTCAGAAAAGACACTTCACTTTTGATTTAACAGAATCATGTTAGTCTTAAACTAGTCTTTCTTTTCTTCTTTGGTGCCCTTGAAGGTGATCAAGTCCATTGAGAGCTTCCCAACCCACTTCCATGTTGGTATGGTGACGGACTTGCGAGGTGCAGTATGTGAAGATGTCGACATGTCAGAGGAGAAAGCTGTGGAAAGGGCAGAGGAATCTCTCTGGAAAGCTCGCTTGGAAAGCTTTGAAGCGCACTTCAACAAGGACTTGTTATTGCTCAAGCGAGCCATGCAAGGACATCGCATGCTGCAAGACAAACTTGGCTGGCTGGCACATCAAAAGAGGATCCAGCAAGTCAGTGTAGCGCAGCGTCTTGTGCAGCAGCACATGGAATGGTGCTTTCCCCAGTTGCAGACTGACTGGTCAGCTTTGGTTGGTGACCTCCAGCAAGGGATCATGAAGCCTGTTCCGACCCTTCCTCCACCATCAGTGGGAAGTGCCTATCAGAGTGACAAAGCGATTGGACTTACGCTGGCACGGCTTGACATGAATGTCCCGATGGCTCGGAATGCCCTTGTGGTGGAGAAGTATGGGCCACTGCTGGCAACGCTGGCGAGGGTTCATGGCGCAAGCAACTTTGCAGTTCTGGTGGTTTTGGCATCGCGGCCAAAGGAGGATTCCACGACTGACGTTCTTGAGGATGAGGTTGTCATCACGCGGAAGCTCTCGCAATGTGGCTTTGGGGCGAACATCAAGATCATTCAGGAGTTGAGCCCCAGTGCAGAGCTAATAGATGCAAACTACTTGCAGCGAGACACACATGTCACCTACAAGCTCTTCATGATGCATGACAACTTGAAGGTTGCCTTTGCTGAGAACAAGTGGTGTGCATCATCCGCTGTGCTCACTGCCAAGATCACAGGCGCGGCTGTCACATGCAGCATTGGGTTGGCTTAGTAGTTGGTACACTTACGCAGCACTAACTGTCAAGGATTGAAATGTTTGCCTGCCACTCCCTAGGAGCCACATCTCCACCTGCATCTGAGCTGTACAATGTACAGTCCAGTCCCCTGCTTCTGCTTGGTGGCTTTCTTTTTTCTACTGCAAGTGAATGGTCCTTCCACTGAATGTGTTTCCCTGTTCCTTGTGCAAATCCCAGGTTCTGAGGCCAGTGAGTACAAGGAGCGATTGAGGGTGGTTGCGGCAACACGTGCAGCACAGCGTGGAGTGGAATGCTCTGAGAATATGATCAAAGATCTCCTGAGTGGGGTGGTGACTGCCCAAGACATTGTGGAGATAGTTGACTTGCACCCGTACAATGGGGACTTGTCCATGGCCATTTGTCGCCTTCGAATGTCAGGAAGCTTGAAGTGCAAGCTTCGATGCTGGATGGTGGACATCCCAGGCAAGAATTGCACTCAAGCAGCCTTTTCAATCAAAAGGCGTGGTTGGATACCCCAAAAAGATCCCAAATATCTTGCTGTGCATTACATGTGATTTTCATGATTTTGTGAAGTTTAAGCTGTTCTGTTCCAATTGGGTCTCTTCCCCTTTTGAGGTTGGCTGGCTTCCTTTCCTCCAAATGGTTGTCCAAGATGGTCACACTATATGAAGAGGAGGTGGGGCAGTCAGGGCGCCTTCGACCTGTCATGCCAGAGCCAGAGACAGCTCTCTCTGCGGAGGATTTGGAGGCAATGAAGCAGGTGCCAGGTGTATATGAAGCTTATGAGGGCCTCAACAAGTTGCAGCTTGAAGTTCTTGTGCCCTGATGTATTAAGCAAAGTCTTCTGCGATGTTTGTTCATTTTGTTTCTCACAGATGCTCACCCCCCTGGAAGTGATAGTTAAAGGTTGATTTCAGAATTTTGTCCAAATATGAGGCAATCACTGGAAGTGCAGTGGCAATCAACCCAGTGAAGAAGGGAGAGTTCTCGACAGCCCCACCATCAATCAGAGGGGCTTCTTGGAAGAAACATTTGTTCGAAAGCTTTGTCAGTGCTTTTAAATACAAAGTCCAAAATAATAGAGCAATTGGGTTCCTTGCATTAAGCCTGTTCCCCTTTCTGAAACAGGAACTTGACCGTATTTGCCAACAAGATGGTGAAGTGCTGGATAAGTTCAATGAGATTCTGTCTGAACAGCGTGGAAGCAGTGCTGTTGTGAATGTGGACAAGACTGTTGAGGATGCGCGCCAGAATGAAGAAGAGGTTGTCATTGATACTGTGCCGACAAGGCAACCGAAGGATTGCCCTTCCACCAAGATCATTGATCACAAAATGGTGAGTGGCGGCACGGTGACTTTGCACAAGGATGACAAGCACTATATCCTGACTGCCAACCAAGACTGCAAGGTTCCTCGTGGAACAAAGCTGGCCTCAGTTGGTGGTGGCAAGCCTCAAGAAAAGGCTGATGGCAAGAATGTGGTGGGTGTGCCTTTGGCCTTCCTACGGGGTGACAGGACATGGGTAGAGCTTTTGGTCAACACTGCTGATGGAGGTGATGGTGATGACAGTGCCAAAACCAAAAGGGGAACTCTGTATTCAGCCACTAGCCTCACTGAGTTAAATCAAAGATTGAGCTTTCACATGTGTCATGAACTGATTATAGGTCAGATCCTTGTGTTGGTTATTGCATGTTTCTAAGGTTTGCCGAGAACTGTTCAAAGGAACCTCCTTCACCAAACTCGATATAACGGGCCATGTGCTGAAGCCTACCAACGACAAGAGCCACGGCTACACAGTGGAAGCCAAAGGGCAGCCTTGGGTCTATGTATTGAAGGACAAGACTGAAGGGAAGATGAACCATCAGAACTTTGCTGCTAAGCTTAGTATGAAATTAGGGTGAGTTTACATACTTGCAGTGGCCTCATGCTTGTGTCTTGTCATGTCTTGCAGTGCCCTCTTGCTTGCGTCTTGTCATGTCTTTTGCGTCAGGTTCGGTCCTTGGCATCAGAGGGTGATCAACCACAGCTGAGCCCTGGATTCGCATGGTGCTGGAGATTCACATGGGATGCTGTTCATGGCAAATTGACTTCGAGGAAACCGTACCTGATCACAGACACAGATTTAAAGATGGAGAAGAACAAACCAATTGCAGTGACAAAGGGTGCACAGTGATGCAGGAGCAAGACTGCATGATGCATGTGGTGCACTCTTTACAACTCACATTTGAAGATTGGTTTCTGATAGCCTTTACATTGACATGCCTTACAATTCATCTTTGAAACATAGCTTCCTGAATAGAAACTGTTTGCACCCTTGTTGTGTAGCCTTGGGCCAAATTTTGATCACACAGTGGAAAGCCTATTCTGCCACTGCCTACCGATGTGATTGGTTACCGGCTCTGGAATGTCCAGCATCATACAAAGTAAATCTGATTGGTTATGAGTTGTGAATGTGTTCATTTCCCTGTTGCTGAAATAGATCCTGGTTTTGCTGCTGGGCCTAGAGGCAATCTCCTTGGAGCCACTGGGAGGAACTTCAAATTTATACCCTGAAATACTGACAGCTTGTAGAAAACTCTGTATATAACATGTTGAGCTTTTCTTGCTTCACACCAGTGGCCAAGAACTTCGCAGTACCGAGAAAATTTCAAGACAGAGCTGCTTGCGCAGTATCTCCTGAGCAACGGAAAGCTCTGAGCAAACTTGTTGAGTTCAAGATGAAAAAGTTACATTTAGACTTGATTCACGATCTGCAAAGATGTTTGAAATTAAATTTGTAGTGGATAATGCTTTGCTTTGGTCTTTTCCTTGGCATAGCTTGAGAACAGGATCCCTCAGTTTCTGTTTGTGTATGCCTGTTGAGGATACTCTTTGCAGTCTGGACCGTGTTTCTGTTCTGTGTGAAGTTATGTTGAACTCCAGAAGGGTGCCTTTTTGCCACTGTGTGTACATGGGGTTTGTCCCAGTGTCTTTTCCTCATGGCCTTTCTCCAATCTCTTGTCACACCCCAAGTGAGGCTCAGTGGGCATTGCGGTGAACTCAGTATAAAGGGAAATGTAGTGGCAACACATGCAATTTGTCAATTGTTGGCGATCTCAACTGCAGGGGGTTGTGATTTCACACAGACATGGAGAGCAGTCATGTTGCATGCTGTTTGCAAACTTCTTGACAAAGGCTGGCTATGATAGAGCTTTGTGTGGGGATCCTCAACTTGGAGGTATTTGTTTGTGAAATGCTTTGATGTTTGCACAATGTTTTTGATGCATGGTTGCAATGTGATACAGTAATTGACTGTGCTTTGGTTCATGCCAGTGAGAAAATATGATTTGTTATAATTCAATGATTATGACAATATTAGAGAAAGGCTTTTACTAACCATCATCATCCACTGTTTACAGGGGTATGGAATACACCCCAAAGATATCAACCAAGACTTGCAATCTTGGAGCTTTGCTGTCAACTTTGTGCATAGCTGTGGGGTCACAATGGTGGATTTCACTCGGAAATTTTCTGAGAAGCTGCAGCAGTGCATTGGTCTTGGCATGGGGTGTGTGCACTGTTCCTTCGGTCTACTTGGCTTTGTTTAAGGTCGTTTTGATTTTCCCTATGTAGCGGATCACTTTTGAGAGATATGTTGTATTTTACCAGTTCCTTAAGCAAATCCAAGTCTATGACTCAGGAGAAATATCTGTCAGTTTGTGGTGTTGACTATACCCTATCTCCGAAAGCAGGGTTTTCAGTTGCAGACCCACATAAAATCTTGAGCTGTTTTCATGCTTTGCAGGTTGCTTCACATCAGTGGCCAAGAACTTGCCAGAGCTTGTGCATTATCGAGAAGAGTTTCAGCGCTTGGACCACCCTGTTCAAGACAGAGAGCTTCTGTGGATCTTCACTAGCAATCAATTTGATGCTTCTGGTGTCTTGGAAGTGCTTCCAGATGGGACTGGGCCTGCTGCTGCTGATGATGAGGAAAGCCAAGGGACTTCAGATGTCACAGATCGTGAAGTTCAGTGTGATGATGATCCATGTTCTTCACTTGGCACTTCTGAGTCTGAACCTTGGCTGATGCATTGTACCATTTTGAAAAACAAGGCTGAAGCTTCTTGGCCCACAAGCTGGATCAATATAAGAATGGTTTAGTTGTTTGGTATGGAGCTGACACCTTCTTAAATGTGTTTCGGCGCGGGCAACATGCAGAAGGAAGCTGATACGCAGCAGACGAGTGATGGTGCGGATGATGAGGATTCGCAGGCGACTTCAGAGTCATGCCCCAGCTCCTTGGAGTCTAGAGTCTCTTTGGGCAATGACTATGAAGGTGGCAGGTCACCACCGCAGCCAGTGCAGAACAAGCGGACTTACAAAGCAAGAGCAAGTGCAAAGAAGCCATCTGTTAGATTGGACAGGATCCTGCCACTGAAGGGCCTATGTGTGTGCTTGAAAGCTGCGATGTTCTTCTTGGGAGTAGCCTGATGGGTGTTGAAGAATTGATTTGGGTTTTCTTGATGGTAAGCTCACTCCCTCACGTTCATTGCAAAATAATTACCAACCCCACAGAAAATGTTTGATGTTATCCACTGGCTGGGTGGGTAGATAACAGATTCATTTGGATTGATATTCTTTGCTGACTGGGTAACTTGTTGCTGCACTGAGGTAGGCCCTGCTCGCTTGAAGAGAGTTGCTCAACAAGCTTAACAATTTTTAATGACTCAGCCTGAAGCCAGTTCCTACTAAATGTCCTTTGTTTCTGTGGCTCCAAACTCTAATCATGCAGGGTCACAAAAGAAATTTGGATGCAGGTCATAGATGGTCGACCTGATGGCCGTCAATTTGGGGCGAAGGTGCGAAAGCTTTCTGTAAAGACTACACCGGTCGCTTCAATTGTGCGGTTGTTCCTTTGGCAGCGGTATCAGTATGACGCTGAGGGCTTGCCAGATCGATTCTCTTTTGAGACTGGTGACAGCACAACTTTGATCAGTGGCGCGTGGCGTGGCTTCACTATTTTTTCATAAAGCCCTTTGGTGTTTTGCATTTAGTGTTGTTCATGTAGTGGCATGGCAGTGTTTTCCAAAAGGGTTTTGTATTCTCCCAAACCTTAGCCTCAAACAGTGGCCACAAAATATTGAAGCTCATGTCATGTCCAATTGAGAGGAAGGGCAACATCAATGAAGAGGAGTCTTCCTTGGAGGATTGTGACCATGATGAAGAAGAGCTGAGGGCCATTTCATCCTGTTCTTTGCACTGCTTCAACTTGCTTCAACCAGGGGAGAAAGTCCTACAAGGACCAGGAGCTGGACCTGGCCCTAGACGTTACCTTGGGGTCATTAAACCCAGGATGTTGTTCTCCTGGTGTCAGACATGGTGCTCTGAGCAGGGCTTTGCCATCCCCAGCTTCACTACGTTTATGAAGGTGCTGAGTGACTGCTCTGGCTTCTTGAAGTTCAGAAAGGCACAAGGACAGCATCCTGTGTGTGATGCCTGCTGGTTTCTTGCTCAAATGGTTTAAGGTTAGTTGGTCCTGTAAAAGTTTGAAAAGAGTTTGTGTATTTGTGTCTTCAGCACACTGCTTTTGGTTTCCTGTAGCACATAGTGCATCTGAACACCTCACTTATTTTGGTGTCCATGCATTTTCTGTAAATTAATCTGAGGTCCTACAAGAAGCGGCTTCGTCAACACTTAAGCCCTTCTCAGCGAGCAGATGTGATGGAACAATACCTTCGCCATCTGATGTTGCAATGGCAAGATCGAGAGGCTGATCTTCGATGGGCAACTCTGTCAGTCCAGCTGACGGCAAACCTTCGTGCCTTGCCTGAATTGCAGTGGACATGACTTATATGTCACTATGATGTACTTGGTTGCAAAGACTGTAGCGTTGTCTCTGGATACCTAACTGTAGTGTAAGATGTAGTGCCTATGTTGTGGGCAACCAATGCTGCTTGACTGCCAGCATTTTGGATCGAAGCTGTGCTCTTGGTCTGACCTCTGTTTGCTGCAACATTCCTTGTGTTTGAATCATGGTTTGTGTGCTCGATGGTGTCAAACCTGTCTATTTCATTGATGAAAAGGGCGAGTTGAGAGAGTCGTTCCCAGATGAGAATGGGAACTGGGATGATGAGACAGAGCTTTGGCGAGATTCACAAGTTTCAAGTGGATGGATGGGCACAGCTTATCAGGTATACTCAGACATGGGTGAGAATAGTGCAGTGCCTAAAGTGCACGTTGTTGATGATGAGAAAGATGACGGAACTGCAGTGGTATGCTCAGATGCATCGGCAGTGAGAGGACGTGCGAGGTCTCGATCCAGAAACAGGACAGAGCACAAGTTGAAGCAATAATCCTTTGGAGCTTGATGCACTTTTGTGTGAGGGTGTCCCTTCACACATAGGAAATTCAGTGCAATTTGTGTACAAAGGGATGATGAGCACAAAGGAAAAATGTTGGTGGCTTTCTGAGTGGGGTGGTGATTGTGGCAGAATGGGGCCTAAAGGTTTCTATTCTTTTAAGGGTTGGTGATTGAAATTGAAACAGAGAAAAGACTAGGTAAGATCCTGCGGTTCCATCGCTCATGGTTGTTGATGTGTATGTGTTGAGTCTGAGTTGGAACTTCTTGGTTTGGTGATTGTGATACAATGGTACATTTAGGGGTTGGTGATTGAAATTGATGGAGGGGATGGACTAGACTAGATTGTGCTTTTCCATTTCTTATGGTTGTTGAAAAGTGTATGTGTTGAAGCTGAGTGAGGGTAAAGTGTGGTGGCACCAAAGATCATTGAATAACTTAACCACTTATGCTGCACACGTTGTCTTTTATGCATGTTGGGTCTTCTGAAGAAATCCCTCCCTGAGAAAACATCTGTTGCTATTGCAACTTCCAATGGCTGGACAATAGGGTAAAGTATTGAGTTACCTTTCTTGGTGTGTCTTTTGTGGCTTTGCGCAGGCATGGGGCTGAAACTCCAAGAAGTGGAAAAATCTTTGAGCACTGTGCTGATCCGTGCAGACGGGCTGGACCAAGCGAAGCATCGCTGTCCACGGAGTTTGGTGCAAGGCCACTCGTTCCAACGACTCCTGCGCCCTGCCCTTCACATCCAGAACTTTGGTTTGAATCTACATAGTTTTCTGTGATCAGTGATCAATATCTTTTGATGCTGACTGCTGCCACTGATTTCTGGATTTGTCTACACTTATTCTCACCAAGGATGGTTTGGGGACAAGGCTTCTTGTTTACAGCCAGTACCCTTTCATTTTCCTAAGTGTCCATGTGTAGCGATAACTTGATTAGAAGATTAGGGAATTAAGTGTGTTCTAAAGATATCTAACTTTCAATTCTGGTGATCTGACTCATTGGTTCCCAGCCTGAATGTGAATGACTCATCAAAGTCATTGACAGTAAGCAGTTTGTCTTCAAAAAGGGGTCAACCTCTTTGTACCTGGACAGCAAAGCTTTGTTTCGGGTTCAACTTAGTGATTGGAATACCTTCTATATGGAGGATGGGGTTCACAGCTGGATGAGGCCATGGGCTACACTTCGCAGTCAGTGATGCAGACTGCTACAAGAACAGCAACAACAATTTTGTATCTGGGTGTGAAAAAGAAGCATGTTCTTTTCCACTACTAGGTTTGTCCAAAAGTCCAGAAATAGCCCCACTTCTCCACCAGTTTATGGATTTCCAATGCTGTGCCTACAGTGTTGGTCTGTGTCTTGCTTTTGTGAGGAGACCATTGCTCGGATGCTTGACATTGTCTATGACCAGTGCGGAAACAGGCTCCCGCATCACCTGGTCATCCTGCAGGACAACTGCCAGCGAGAATGCAAGAACGGCAAAATTTTGTCAGCAATTGTGAAACTGAAGGTGCTTGGGTGTGTGGATCATGCTGTGCTGGCCTATCCGATCAAAGGCCACACCCATGGGCCACTCGATGCCTGTGGGGGCCAAGCAGTGGTGAAATGCAGCCACTCTGAATTTGACACTGCAGACCAGTTGTCTCAGATTTACGAACCTTGGTAGGATCATTTGACTGTTTTGAAGACAAGTTAAAGTGGTAGGATCAATTGTTTTCATGTGCTGTACACTTCAAGACAATGTAGTCCTTATGCTTTGTGTTGTCCATGTGTTCCAAGGACAGTTTCCTGAAGGGATCCACTGTGGATGAGGGCACATCCAGGTCTCTGATGGGGTACAAATGCAGCTTTGATGAATTGGACATTTTCAGCATGTTGCCATGTTGTTTTGTGTTATTTCCACAACATCTATTTCTTGATCTTGTGTGATTGGCTTCACATTAGGTGATGTCTATGCCCATTGGGAGAACTGGTGGTCTGAGCTGGGCCTGAGATTCTCGAACTTGACAGGGCCATTGGCACCACACTTGTTTCTGCTCTGCAGCTACTTCACATTGATTTGACAGTTGGGTTGGGCATTTGATTTTCCACTGCTTTGGCGGTTACATAATTTTGACACATTTAGCTGCTTTGGACATTTTTGATATTGTATTGAATCCTTTTCCACTGCTCTGAGGTTTGAGGTGATGTACTTGAAGGATGTGGGAGACCTGGGTGACTGTCGTGTCAGTGCTTGGCCTGGGGCACCGCCATCCCACCCCAGGGATATAGTCTGTGTGGTCAGGCAGCGAATGAGCAGCCGTGCATTTCACCAGGTTGCTCTGCTGGTTCCAGGCAGGGGTTGGCTGAACCAATCTGGAAGTTTACAATAAATAGGTAATGACAATCACAGTGTTCCATTCTCAGTGCTGCCCTTGCAGGTGACTTTGTTCCTTTTCTCCGGGCGCGATTGACAGTGCAGCCTTCAGGGGACTTCCCTCGAAAGGACATCTCTCCAAAGGACCAGAAGGACATACTTGCTCGGGCAAAGGAAGTCTACGATGCAGGGCAGCTGTCTGCAGCTGATCTTATGTTGAATGGTTTTTGCGCAGGTTGCAACAATTGCTGAGATCATAGTTTTCCTTCTGTGTCCTTATGGTCCTTGGACCACTTGGCTGTGTGACTTTGCTTTGATTGAGGAAGCTGGGCGTGACTTCTTGGTTGGGTGGGCAACAAGTACATTGCGACGTGCGCCCAGGCCGTCTTACTACAACTTCTTGGAGAACAGGCCTGGCCCATGTTGCTAATGTTATATTGTACTCAATTTGCCTGAGCCCATGTGCAGACTCACTCAAACAGTGTTCTATTCCACTGAGGTTTGATGAGCAAACTCCTTTGCCAGTTGGGCAAGGGCACTCTGTGGAGGACCGAGAACCCAGGCCAATCCATGTGTGGCATGATGGGGGCGAGGCATTGCCCATGGATGATGATCCGGATGTTCCTTGGCATTTGATTGCATGGTGTGTATCTCAACTTTTGGCTGAAACTTGCTGTCACAAAGTGCATCGTTTCATGCTGATTGCTTGATGTGAGCACTTGTTTAATGACTTGGTTGGGACTTGGATGAAAACTTGTGGCAAGGCAGAAGATGCAGAAGAGCAACCACTGCTGGATCTAGCTGGCTGAGTTCAGTTGAGAAAAAGAGTTTGCCATGTTCCCAAAAATTACATTGTTCATTGTGTGTACAGAGGTTCAGTGAGTAGTCATTGTATACTTGCTGTTTGTGCATTGTGAGGTTGGTGTTGGCTCAACTCAGGGGGCTGAAGTGTTTCAATCAGATTGCTACAAGAACAGCAACAGTAAATTTGTTGTTGGGTGTGAAGATGCCGAAGCCTGGTCCATCTAACGACAATCGCAAGGCCAGACGAGCCTCTTTGCAAAAGATCAAAGAAGAACGAGAGAAGTTAGAAGAAGAGAAGAGGCAGTTTTCACTGGCCAGTCAAAATGTCTCACAGAACAGTGAGGAGTTGGAAGCTGCAAAAGCTGCAGCGCAGTGGGCCAAGGATCAAGAGATGTGGGCCAAGGAGCAGGCAAACGCTTCCTACTGGAAGATGAGAGAGTCTGAGCAAGTGGCAGAAGATGCAAATCAAGCTCTGCAGAAGGCTGAGTGGCGGTTCAATGAGCAATTGAACTGGGCAAGAGATGCAGAGAAAAAGGCAAAAGAACGAGCAAAGGATTCCTACTGGAAGATGATAGAGATGAAGCAAAGTGCAGAAGATCTGCAGAAATTTTCACAGAGGGTTCAGTGGCAGTATAAGGAAACTGCCAAGGAGCTTGCGATCAAGGTGGGCCAGGTAGACACTGAGTCAAAGGCCAAGGAGAAGCTAAAGGAAGAACTTCGCAAGCAAACGCAGGCAGGGTGAGCAACTCCAGTTTGTTTCAATTTCTGATTTGTATGCACTGTTTGTCAGGAATCTGAAATCTGGATGGATGCGTTCTTTGCAAGCGAGGGTGGTGCATCCTCTTCCAGGTCCTGGGGCCAAGTTGCTTTTTGATGTAGTCAAACCCAACCTCCTGTAGCCAAAGCCAGTACAGTAACTGCCAGGAAGCAACCTCCAGTGGCATCTGAGAAGTCTGAGAAACAGAAAAAGAAGAAGAGGCATGTTGTGTTGGGTGGCTGCATTACTGTTGCTGTTCTTGTTGTTGTTTTTCTGGGATTTAGCTGGGACTTTGCTGTCAGGAAGCGCAGTGCTGAAGATGATGGAGATGTGCGACCTTCATCCAGCAAGGGAAGGCATGGTGATTTTTGTTTTTTCTGTTCACTTGTGTTGTTGACAGTGAGATGTTTGTTTATTTGTGTTGTTGGCGCTGTGTCAGGTGAATCCTGCAACTTGCTTCGGCATCCTGTGTAAAAAAGGGCTGCTGATTGTGTCAGCATGAAAGCAGTTGCAGTTCTCACACATTGCAATAGTGCCCAAATGTTGTAGAAGCAGCTGGGTTGCTTGGAGTCTTGATTTCTGAGGTGCCAAGGCTGGCCCTGATGTGTAAGTGTGTTTGTTGTTTGATTGGTAGCAGCTGTAGTTATTGTAACTTATGCCTGCAGTTCTTCCATGAAAAATGATGCATGCCAGGCTGGAAAGCCATCTGATTGACAAGCTGCTGGAGACATTTTCCATTGCTACGATGTATAGTAGTGATGGAGGGCAAATGTCAGCTAGGGGCCATCAAGTCAACGCTGGAGTTCCAAGCGTTCGCCCAGTTTCTGGAATTCCAGAAGCTGGTGAACAAAAGAAAAGTAAGCAAAGTGACTCACTCCTGGAATTACTCGACCCAGATGGGCAAACTTTGCCTTGTCAAGGGGTCATGCCAGGATGGATCATTGTGGGCAACACTCTGCAATTGGTCCAAAAAAATAATCAATGTGAATTGTGCTTCAGCTTATTGGGGCTGTGGGGGCCATCAACCCATGCTTCATGCCAGGTTATGCCAGGCTGGAACTATAGGAAATCCTCAGGGGCCACCATCAACCCATATCTTTGTGCCAGGCTAGGGTGGATAATAACCAAATCCTAATGTTCAGTGTGCCAAAGCTGGAAACTAGACTCTAGTGACTCTAGTGTGCACTTTGCAGCGCATTCCTCTTTTTCAAGAGGCTCTATGTTTATTAAGTTAGGCTACTCTAAATCTTAATGATGATGACCTGCATTTAGCACCTTTCGGCGCATTCCTCTTTTGCAAGAAGTCCTATTTTACTAAGAAAAAACTACATCCCCCCATCCCCTTTCTGACCATCCTAATCCTATCACCATCCAATCCCTCACTCCACAAACAGGAATGAAAACTCCAAATAGAAATGAAAACATCAACTAACAGTGAGATGGCTTCTGGGCTGAACCCAGCCCTTTTTTCTGTGGTTTCCTCATCGTTACGTTTCGAGCAACAAGTGCGCACTCGCCCCATGTGACAGTGCATTGTAACATGGCATCCACCTAGTGGAAGCAACAGTGAGTTCAAAACGAGTGTGGGTTACCTCTGACTGCCTTTGCGGCTATGGGGAGTCAGGTTGCAGTTTCAACACTTGGGTGTGTGGTGTGAAAACAGGGAGACCTCCCAAACACCCTCATTTGGGGCCAGGGGGTTCTGCCGATAGAAGTGCACACTGGCTTGGTTTGGCTAAAAAAACCTATTGGCCTGGACCTCAAAAATAGAATCGCCCGCTCCACCCACTCTGGGGCTCCGAACTGCCACCACTCTCGCCTCGTGAGGAAGGAATGAGGTCTGACTGACTACTTACCCGTTTGGGCTCCTGGCCCACCTCCTGAGGTTCGGTGGTTGGGGTGGGTGACTATATTTGTCATGTCCTGCGAAACTCTTTTCTAAAATAACAAGGTAATTCAAGACCAATTTGGTGTTCATGGTTTTCACAAACCCCCCTCTTCGTGAGATTCCAGCCCAACTCCTGT
>JAOBYK010897538.1:0-49676 GCA_025434845.1 Phenganax subtilis
GGAATAGGCGAATGACTCTATATGCCCGGATAAATAGTGATTTTCTCCTCTAGCAATAGATTTTGGTTCGTCTGCAAAGTAAGTTGTAAGCACCGATATTGAAATGGCGGCCATTTTGGTTTGTTTGGCTCCAAGCACGTGGCTGATGATGTATTGACTTCGCTACTCTATTGCATACTGAGTGGACGAGTCATTCCAGGATACAAAGAATCATAGACAAACACTGATTGTCTATTTAATTAGGATACGAGCCAGTGGCCAGGGAGGTTGTGAATTTGGATCACATTAGACATCAAACTATTCATAGTTGATGAATTTTCTACACTAAGTCGGTTTGATACTATTAATGTATCTATTAAGCCACCTACGTGAGGGAATTGATTTTTCAAAACATTTTGTGCTGCATTTATGTGGTTGTCATTTAGTAGGTCCCCTGAAATAAGCGTATCTTTATCTATCAGAGATAAAGTTAAATTGGAAAGACGTACCCAGGACTGCGGTGTTGGAAGGCTACTGCAAAGATGCTTACTGGGCGAGCAGAGACCAACCACATCTGGCCCAGTGGAAGATCTCTTGTTAGCTTTTGCAGACGGTAGTGGCACATGTACTTTGTAATTTTTTTTTCATCATTTCTGCACGTTTTCCAACTTGTCCAGTGTAGGGGTGTTTAGGGCGCCCATATGATCTGCTTTTAAGTGTCTTGATGCATGTTTCTTTCTTCTGACCATCTTTGATTTTGAATTTTTTTCAGTTATATGATTTTTTTTTGGAAGTGAATTTTGAATAATCAGTCCTGCCTCCTGAGGTACCGTGTTTCGTGCTTTTTCTAGACATCGCCAGAAATTTGGGACATTTTGCGACGCCGGTTTCAACCAGCGGCTTTTTGGTGTAGAGCATAATTCAGTGTTGAAATGATTTATTGAGATCAGTTGTAAGCGCAAAATGGCAGAGAGATCAGGCCATGTTCCTTATAGTGTTTTAAACAAGATTAGCTCTGTGGACATCTTATATGACGAAAGTAAAAAAAGAGGGAAAAGAAAGGCGCCGAATAAAATCATACGGGTATATCAGGCCGAAACACTGATTGCCCAATGACATGATGATGAGGTATATGAAGTGACTAACTTACTTAATCCAGATTGGAAAGTTTGCACATTTCAAACTTTCCAATCTGGTACTTTATGATATAAAATGTAAAGACCTTTCAAATTCAGGTTTTATAATGTATTTAATGTACTTAATTTACAGGGAAACAAGTATCTTGTTGAATGGAAGGGATATAGCTCCTTTGATAATACCTGGGAACCGGAGGAACACATCTCTCAAACTTCTTTAAGGTATAAAAAAATATTTTTATTGAAAGGTTGAACTTCTCAGTTGCAGGGATATGTCTTTTATATGGAATAGCCCAAAGTCAAACACTTTTTAACCTGTAATTTATATGGTAGGTATTTCAATAACCCTAGACCAGCTCTTGATGTTGTACAAGAGTGCACAGATCGGCTTCGAAGGGAGATCGTGGTTGCCCTACAACGCAAAGGGCCATAACAAAAAATATGCACGGAGTTTTGCCATGACGTATATCGCTTTTTATTTGGCGGGCTTGGCATTGCAGCAAAAAACAGACACAGTGGACTTTGTTTCAGGAAAAGGACTTCCTGAGATGTAATCTACCCAGGAACTGGAAGTACTCGTTTACCCGCCTTGGGGATGGTCTAAAAATTAGGTTTCCTGTAAAGATGCGGATTTTTCGTGCTCGTTCAACAAAGAATTATACAGTGAATGGAGAAAAAATTCCTCAATCATATATTGAGAAACTAACTTCGATTTTATAAAAGTCCCTCATGGTTGCAACAAATAAATTATACCCTGAAGGAATGGCCTTCTAAGCTGTAACATTATATTAATAATAGTAGATAATAAACTAAAATATTAAAAGTGTATGTATAATTATCTTCATATTCACAGTATAACACATAATTAAATATATAGATATCTGAATTGGGTAGGATTTTTGCATGTGTGTCAACTTTATGAATAATTAAATGAAGTTTGATTCAGTAAGAAGAGCAATAACTTGACTCTTCTTGAATTTAGATAGTCCTTTTCTGCAATTAGTTCTTTAACAGGGCCCTTTGCATAGTTGTGGCAGTTTCTATTATCAAGTACTCTAGAACTGTCATCACCATCATCATCACCATCGTCTAGGTTTGGAATTTCAAGACGCAGTCTCCTCTCTTGTCTAATTCTGTTGATATCTTTTTCCCAATACTCTAAATTGCGTTTAATGTATGGGGACTTTTGCCCTTCTGTTTCTTTCAGATCCCATTGCCTGCTCTCCAAGCGAAGAATGTCTGCTGCAACATCCCATTTATTAGATTTATGGAACATTACCTTTTTAGCATCATCATTATTCTTTTCCACCCCTTGCCCAGTAAATTGCTTGAAACAGCCATAATTGTGGACAAAGAGTGGGATATGATATGCCATAATATGCAAATATGGTGTTACTCTTGCTCTTGTGTCTCCAGGATGATGATCTTTTAGTGAACAAAATAAATCAATCCATGCTTTTCCTTTTTCAAATATATCATTTGCCGATTCTCTTGTTAAATTAAAATCGTATACAGTATTATAATACTCCTCAAATGATGTCCATATTTTGCAACCTGTTGAACATGTATCAGGATAGAGGTATTTATTGAGTATGGCAGGCAATTTGTGAAGCAGTTTTTTTTTCTGGGAACGTACAAGACTGGTAAATTCTATAATGTTGCTAGCAGAACCATCAGCATTTTTTTGTTACCACAGCTTGAATGGAATGCCACAATCATTAATTCCCTTTACAAGATCTAACAAGTGTTTCTCCCTTGGTTGCCCTGTTGATCTGTTCCATTCATCAATGGCATCCCTTTGTCTCACTTCATCAATTACCTTTTTGAATGAGCCTGTCCATCACTCGTAATAACAGATGAAGTTCATCTGGTAACACGTGATCTAATGGAATATCAAGCAGAGGCTTATTTTTGCAACTAAAACGATCTTTTGACTGTAAACACTCTTTAATATCTTCCAATGTTCTCCGTGTGGACGCCTGGTGGTCGTAGTTCATATTCTTGCTAGTGTCGCATCGGTTATCTTTATGTAATTTGCACCACAAGCAAAAATAATCAACTGTGGCTGAAGCTAGCCCCATAATCATTAATAGAAATTTTAAATCTCCACCCAAGAAAAATTCTAGTTTCACATGTTCATTGTTAATTAGGATGGTACCTGTATTGATGAGTTCATTGATTTCTCCAAACAAAATAGAAAATGACCCTTTTAGGGTTTCATAGTGTTCAGGGCTATTGACTATAGCAACAGTTCGGTTTCCTTTGGATGACATTACACTTTCATTGCCTTGTAATAAAGCAAATGACATCATCATGTAGTTAATTGACCGAGACATGCAGGTGCCATCCCCACTTAGCTTCACTTTAACTACTCCATTTCTAAGCTCTGGCTTATGAAGTAAAAGCTCTTCAACATGGGCTGCAAGTGTAGAGGGAAAATTAAGTTTTGCCCCAGGACAAATACCACCAGTTCTCTCAATGTGGTAGTTTTGTTCAAGTCTGATCGTAGTTGCTTAATGAAACATGATTTTGGTAACCCATCTGACATTATCAACAGTTCATGGTACACCTCATCTCCCACACAAAATTTGTCTAAAAAAAATAAAATGTTCTCTAGTTTTTCCTGGTCACCTCGTGGCAAAGTAGAGCTGGATGTACCTTCTTGGTCCTGAAAATCTATAGTGGAATTGCTTCCCTCTGTATCTTGCAGCTTCATATGTGAAAGTTCCAAACCAAAGCTTCGACAAAACCACAAGGCGCACTGAGCTCGATTTTTAAGAAGCTTTAGTTTCCTTCCCTTTTGCTTATTCCCCGCTTCATTAATTTTTCTCCCCTGGCAGTTTAGAGAAGCATTTTTCAAGTGTTTCCACATAATTTGCCAAGTCTTTGTTCACATTTTTTAAATCAACAATTTCTTCCTCTAACATGCTTATCTCTTTTACCATTTCTTCAGAAAGAATATTTATCTCCTTTTCCAAATTGCTGTATTTCTCTTTGAATATTCAAGCTTCATCCCAGCACTTTTTAATCTCAGATTTATCAAGTTCTGTTGAATCAATCTCTCCTCTTCTTACTGACTGACGATAAAATTTACTGTCTAACTCTTTCCTTTTCCTTCCTTTGGTTTTTTTATAGACCATTTTGACATCACATGATTTTTTGGAAAGCAAAGCTTCAATGCGTTGGCAATCATGTTTCAAAACAAACCAGCCATCGACCACTGTTAGGTTTAGCAAGTCAATATAATTCGCATCCTGACTGGATATACCTTCCAGAATATCTCACCACAACTGTAGTACTGGCCATGGAATATCCACAGAAAACAAAATTTCATCATTTAAATGAAGTTGCTGATTTATATAACACAGAGGAGTTTCTGAGCTAACTTTTAACATATAATCTAGCTGTCGCTTTTTGTATTTCTCTAGAACGTCAGACATTTCGTGTTGAATTTCGCGCGTGAACTATTCAAATTTACATAATATGCTGCGAAACCGATGCTTTATTTTCAAAGGAAATGGCTTGGACACTAGCTCACCAGCCGGAATAGATAATAAACAAGAAAACATGGCGGCTTCAACAAGACATTACACGTTCATTTGGTCTTCATTATGGTCTTCTTGGTCGTTTTGAGCCGTGAAAGTAATTAAAATGGCTATTTTGATACCTTATTGAAAAGAGCAAAAAGAGCAAGATAAAAACGCTTTTGGAACCAACCTACTGTAGGTAAAACTAAGCTTTTATGAGCTCTTTGTTTTGCTTGAATTCTTGGGAATACAGAGCGAGCTGCGATTGTCAAATCCCGTAAAAGGTTGATGACGAAATAGGACATGTTTTGCTCTAGGTTTGACAATATTAGTATGTTGCATATGGGAAAATAAGGAAAATCGGTGAATAGATAGTTTAATATCAGGAACCATGTAGAACTGTTGGTAAGTTCTACATGGTGCTTAGTTGATGAGATGACAATATGTGCTTAGTTGCACATTGGTAAGTTCTACATGGTGCTTAGTTGATGAGATGACAGTGAGTTCAACATATAGCTTAGTTGATGAGATGACAATATCGAGCTGCGATCAGGCGAAACTAAAGGATAACCACCGAAATTTTTAATTTTTTGTATTCCTGTTACACTTTATATTAGTCACTATTTAGTCGCGCGCGCCATCTTGTCCCAAATTTCTGGTAATGTAGTGTGTGAAGACCGTCAGCAAGACTTGAAAGTTGCTCTTTGTTGTCCATAAGAAATGTTCAGCTAGATGATTCTCTCATGAGATTTATGCATTTGAGACGTAGAGCATTTTTACCACTTGTTTTCTTGGGTGGAAGTGGTACAAAATCATCATCTATACAATTAACTTTTTTCTTCCAGCGAATGGTTGTTGGCATTTGTAGGTTCATTCTTCGATTCATCTGCCTTTGGATTATTGTCGGGTGAGTTGTCTCCTGGAACTTTTGTGTTTTCCAAGGAAAACAGTGGATTTTCTCTGTACAGGGGGCTGAGTTTTTCCCATCTCCACTCAGGAAAAGCTTTCATACAAGCATAGAAGTGTTTGCACAAAAGCTTGTTGTGCCTCCAGTCCAAGCAGGTGATATTGGGAAATGTTTTTTCATCATCAAAAAGTACACTGTATTGTTGCTTCCCTGTTGAACTCTACTTCAAAAACCCCTGAAAACACCAGTTGCACCATATCTTCGCTGATGTCGCTCTCCCAACGCTTCATTATATGAGACACCATTTTTGCAGGTCTGTTGTGCAGGAATTTGGGCAGTTCCGTGTTATATGCACGGTAACCATCGTGACATTTCACACTTAGCTCAATATATCTAAAGTCGTGGACAAAAACATTTGTCACAGATACTGCATTTATATACCTTATCAAGAGTTAGTTACTTGGGATTGGAAAGTTGTTATTGCTTACAAAAGTAATGATGACTGGGTCTGCAGAAAGGGATTGTACATCTAATGGCAGCAATTCTTGCTCTTGCAACTACGTTAAAATGCCTACAACAACAGCTAAGTTTCATGATCTACTCCAATGCATGGGTCTCCTTCTCTGTTTGGTATTACCAAGCATTATGAATCTTACTTTCTGAAGGTTTGTGTAAGAAATTGATCGACAAGAACTTTCACCATTTCACTTAGAGAGCATCTTTTATTTCCAAGGAGATACTCGTGTTTGAATGACTTATTCTGTCTTTCAATGCCGTTGTTCATGTTAACTGTGCACACAAAATCTTCTGCCCGATATGCTTGGCACCATCTCTGTAATTGCACAAGTTTATATGACATAATACGCATACTAAGTAGTATTGTGCCACACACTATGTGATTATGAAGAACCTTCAGTACACGTATTGGTAATTTGGTTTTCACAAACTTATAGTACTACAAAGGAATTTTATCTATAACAAATAAGGAGTGTTAATTTAAAAATGTGATAGGGCAGTAATTGATTTCCACTCTTTGGTGAATCAAGCTTGAACATTTTTAGCTCTCGTGTTTTGCTATGTTACCTTAATGTTTGGGAGCCACTTGCTACCAAACCAATTTCTCAGTTTGACATTTTCCTTCCAAAACTTGCTGTCTGTCAGGGCTATGGTTGACTGCTGACACTGTTCAGAGGTAGCAGCATGTGCGATATTTCGGAGTAGTTTGAGCACTTTTTCTTTGTCTTGAGCAACACCATTATCTAACTTCGATGTCCTCTCTTGCCATGACTTCTCCCAATAAAAATCACAGAGCAGTACTTCCACATCTAAAGCGTATTTAAGAAATGTTTTGTTCATAGATACTCGCTTCTCTAACACTCAAGAAGAATTAGATATATTTTAGTGTATGGACACATATTCTTAGCGTTGCTGGCCAAGGAAACTCAATAACTGTTTTAAAGCGAGATCTTGGAAGTCCACCCATCAAAACAGTTTCTGGGTTTCTATATTTATTTGTACCACTAGAATGATTGCAAAAATGGGCAAATATTCTCTTGCTTTTTGGTGAGAAATTTTACTATCATCGTACATCACTCTGCCGCAACATTTGTACTCTGCAAATTGTATACCTGGAAAGACTGTTTCAAGCGCTTGAATTTCCTCTTCAGTGAAATCCACCATGAACTGTGAAGGATTCCATGTATCAGCATTCTACTCCTTGAACACCATCAACGCTTCTTGGATACATTCAATGTTCTAAAATTGTATTACAAATGATCCGACAACTTGGTAGCAAACGTTCGTTCTGACACACAAGAAATAAAGTGGGAGGTCATACTTTGTTGTTCTGTATGTTGCATGGAGCAGGCACATTTGCTCCCCGTACTTTCTGAGGAGGTGTCTCTGATGTTTACTTTGATAACAGAATAGAATTGTATTCTTTCTTTCATCTAAAGAATCATCAGGGTCTTTGCCGAGGATGGTCCTATCTTAATCTTGAACTGGGCTTTCTGATCTTGGCTTGGCAGAGTGTAGCCTGCGTGCAGACTCGTAACAATGTAAGAGTTTGCGAATGACTGAAGCAAAGCTTGCCTGGAGCTTTCCCTTGTTTTCTGGAAAATACGTTATGCAAGTAAATAATTTGCCAATTATTTAAGCGCTAAATTTGAAGATGGCGGCCAGATGAAGAGCGATGAATGAAGCAAGACAATTTTCTATCATATTTTCAGACATTTATTGATAAACTGAACTAAATGGTAACAGATGATTCAACTTGCATTTTGTGCTTTTGTGTGATACTTAAAGAAACAGATAAAAATCTTGTCAAAAGAAAGAACAATGTTCTAGCTGAGCTGAACAATTTGCCGTTTGTTTTCCATTTCTCATCAGAGTATATTTGTAAGCAGTGCTTGACTCTTGCCAAGAAACGTAGTGGATTAAGAAACAACTTGCATGAACTCGACGATCGGCTAACAAGTGGATATCATCAAAAGTGTGGGGAAAATCACTTATGTGTAAAAAGAAGGCACCCAGAAACAACACCAATTTTGCCACCAAAAATAGGGCCCTGTTCACTTTGTTACATAGAGTCAAATGAGGACGCTTACGCGGCAGCCACATCTGAAAATACATTGAGGTAGCTCGTAATATATTTACAAATGTTTTTGATTGTATATAGATATACATGTGTTATATTCAAATAATCAGGCAAATAATTTTAATATCATTTAGTAACTAAATAGTCCACTGCAGACATTTGATAAAATTTTAGTGCTCAGTACTTAGTAGTTAATTTTACTTTTTTTTCTTGTAATAGAGACTCTTTTGTTACATCTTTCCCAGTTAAATGCTCTACAATCTTAACAGCAAATCAATTATTAAAGTGTTCTCCGATACAAAGTCATGAAGCAAAAAGAAAACCAAATGAATGTCCTGTGACAATTTCTATTGAATGGGCTAGCAGCACAAAGAAGCGAGTGCTACAAGATGAGCTCAGTGGTATTGGTAAGATGCTTTGTTGTGGAACAAAAAAGCAAATAGCCAGAGCTGTCTGGCATTGTGAGTCAATTAAATCACATTTGTATGCAGAAATCTGCAAACAAATACACAAAGAGTGTGTTGCAATGTGTGCTAAAAAGGCTGTAAAAAAGAGAACAAAAAGCAAGAAGACAGTTGCCTTCGGAAAACCGATAATGAGAACATTACAAATTTTTTTTTTCAACACTGATAAACGAATTGGCTGAAAGATCTCCATTACTACTCATGGTGTTAAAAATGGCTTGTTTTGGACAAACCCAGTCAAGTGATGAGAAATGGAAACAAGCTGTTGGTGTTGCTGCTGCTGTTTGCTTGAAAAATTACTCAAGAAATATGACTGCCCTTCAGTTGATCATCGCTCCAATAAATTGCCATTCTGGGTTTTTGGTAGGTAAAGATGTGTTTGATAATTTTGTATGTTAAATGCAAACGATCATTTGTTAAAAGCCTAATTTGGTTGTTTCAGAAGATGTTCAAGTGTGAATTGGTGACATATCCTTCTAAATTACACCATTTTCTGATTGTTTTTATGCATGTTCAAGACAAAATAACGGCAATATTCTTATTTAATTTTTAGTCGTGTATGCAACGAATGCAAGCGTTGAGACTCATGCCATCTCACACTTATTTCTATTGGAAACTCAGCCAGTATGGGAAAGATCGTGACCAAGAAATATTAAACTGTGTGCAACAAGAAGGAAGAAGAAGAACAGCGTTAATTGAAAAAGAGAAGATAAAGGAAAACCAGGCCGATGATATAAAGGCAAGTCAAGAGTCACCAAACGTAGAACTTTGCAACTAATGTAAGTAAGGACATACAGTATTTCTAAATTTAACTTCCGTATTGTTTGAAATCGTCTGGGCAGTGTGGTAAAAATTACCAAAAAAGAAGGTATTGAGTAAAAATTACAGTCACATATATGCAGAAGTATGACATCATTCTATTGCTGCTGATCACATTTGATTGGTTAACTGATCGCATGTCACTATATCTCCTTAACGGCAGCGACTGATATAATTTTTGTTTTGATACGTTTAAATGGATTTTTAAAAAGTTTTGAAAGTCTATTAGTCAAATTTAACAGTAAAAAAACGCCAAAAGTAATATAAAACGATTTTCTTCAAATATTACATGTCATTTTTTAAAAAAGTAATTAATTAAATTACTAATTATCTTTGTTCAAATTACTTAATCTGCTGTAAAAATTGTTAAAAATAACAAATTTATAATTGTGACGTGTTATTTAAGTAATGAGTCTTTATAACAACACTGGATATGTATGTATGTTTAACATAGAATTAGACAACATTACCTGAAATGACTTGGGAAAAAAGGGTAGGTCGCTATCGACAAATAGTTCCATTACCTCATTATTTCGTTTAAGGGTATCATATCAACTTCATGCTCTAAATTTGAGTATGGGAAGAGAATATTAAGCTCATTTAGTATCCTGAAAGATACTGTCGAATCTGGAGGCACTGTTGATTTTAACCCACCTGGTATAGTATTGTGCAATAAACAGAAGGAAAGAAATGTTATTGAAGTATCTGAACAAACAACTGTGGTTGCTGACGAAAAAGACCAATGTGTTGCACAAGCATCAGACATGTCTCCTGCAGAAGTCGAACAGTGTGCATCAATTTCTCTATACTGTGGTATCAAGTTGACACTCGATAATATTGATATCAGTCAAAAAACTCACAATATGACTGAGCATCATCAAAATCCAGATGCCCATTATTGTAGTCTCATGGCTACAAAAAATAGGGTATCAGGTAACCACTTGGCAAATAACCAACCTATCTGTGAACTTTCAAAACTTGAGAATGGATCATTTTGTCCCAATAAACTAGAGCATACCAAACAGCGGCCAAATTATATAGACTTGGTGAGCAGAATGTTAATGGAAGATCTTCCATGTTTACAACCTTTACAAGACGTGGTTCAACAACATATACCACATCAGTATTCTAAGGAGATGAAACATGCAACAGAGACTGTAAGTAAAACGTTAGTTAATAGTGTTTTGGTGTTGAAAGGCAAGTATATTTAAGCAAATGACTCACCGTAATTATTCGCCTGCTTAACATACATTGAGGTCACTCAACAAATGTGTGGAATGATATGCTGCATAAAACTTATTTCTCCACATAATTCTTTTGTTAATATGGAGAAGAAAATTGCAGATCTTTCAGAACGTATTAATGAATTGATACATCTGATTTCTTATTTTTCTCATTCTAATTTTGTGTAGGAAACACGAGCGTGTGTATTTCATTGATTTTATTTGTTTTTGACGTATTTTAGACGTTCATAGGTATGCTGTACGAAGATAAAAACAAAGCTGACGGGATGCTTAATATCCTGAAATCTTTACAAAAGTATGTACCTGAGTACCAAGAAAACGAGAAGACGCGATATGCTGAGCAAGGTAGAGTTGGAGATCAGCTAAAAGTCGAAAGAGGAGTGAATGCTTTGTTCAAGGTGGCTAATGGATCTACTGCAAAGGAACAACTAGTGGGCATCCATTTTGAGTTGGCTGATTTCCATGGAGGAATGAAGTTCTTGGAGGTAAATTAAATCAGTTTTAAGCTAAGAGAAAGTTATCTCAATTGAGAAATAATCTGATTATTGAGAATATTAATCTGATAAACGAGTTTAAGCAGAGCCTTGACTACGAAAAAACATGAAAGACATATCAGCCTTAAACCTTGTAAACCTTGTAAATGTTGCTTTAAATAGTGGAATACAGTGTGTATGCTTTTACCTTGTGTCGTATCTTAGGCTTTTCTTACTTGGCGAATTTAAAATATATTAAAACTTTCTCTTCACGAAATAGCGAAAATTTTTTGTAATGTCCCCATCTTGGATAAGGCTTTCAAACCATTTTCCTATTTTCATTGTAAGATTGTTTTTGTAGGTTATTTTTGATAATTTCTACCATTCAACTGCTTGTCAAGACAAATGTACGCTATATAATGACTGTAACCTCATACACAGAAGAACTGTCATAGCAGATGTATGGAAGAATGTCAACGCATGCAAAAAATTCTTTTTCATGGAAGTTAAGGCACAGATAATAGCAGCAGCTATGAATAAACTAGAGATTGAAGAAATTGATGCCTCCCCTGATGATAGCAAGCTGGAGATTTGCAAAGAAGACTCGAAGCAGGTGAAAAAGGATTGTCGTTACTCACTGGCGTCAACTGTGGTGGATAAGTATGTATTGAAAGATGCTCAAATACAGTGTATCCTGAAGTCAACAAAGCAAGGGGGCTAGATGAAAAATCCATAACGAGTCGTGGGAGATACAGATGCAGCTTTCCTGGCTGCAGTAAGACTTTTTGTTACGATGGTAAGAGGCGCATAGACCATGAGAAAAGTCACGATGTAGGAGTGGTGAGCAACAAGGTTTTCTCAGCAAAGCTGAAAGAAAACGACGATATGTTCAACTACCAGTCGTCATTTCTTGAAGCCAGTCTTCTTCTTTGTAACTTTTACGATTCTGTTTCTGATGCTGGAAGTTTATGCTTGCTTACTTCATTAAAGATGGCTCAGGTAGCAGAAAGTATGCCTTGGAAGCATTCTATCTACTCCGTCAGGTTTATAGCTTGCTGTCACCGCAGGCCTCCCACAGACTGGTTTGGAATCAATTTTACAAGGGAAAGTCTGGCGTGGGAGGCAATATCGCTCTTGATTTAGCTTTAGAACACTTTAACAGATTGATACAGATTTTAATACAACAACTTGGTCTGAACGGTCTTAATAGACATGCAATTGACAGGTATTGATAGTGATTTTTAACGTTACTAACGTGCATCAATTGATCACTATGCAATCATCCATTCATTTTCCTCAATTAGTGCTCAGTGACTATTAAACGACTATCGGTTGATTTAGAGAAAGGAAATCTGGAGTGCACAGAGGAGAGTCCTTGAAACACACGAGATACATACATGTGTAGGTGCAAGAAGAGCAAATATGGTGTAGCCTTCTATGTTAGTTTCATTAGGTCTAACGAGCCACCATGATAATTGCTTCTTTTATTCGACTGATATTGCAAGGCATTGGCATTGGTCAAAAAAATGCTTGACATTTTCGACAGAATCTGTCACAACACAAAGAAGTGGTAAACATACCATTCGTTCCACAAATAGTGACTTACACAAGGTTGTGAAGGAATTGGTCAGACACAAAGTTTTAAAGTATCAAAAGGGCCGAAGTTTTACTCACTTCTCCAAAATGAACGATAGTCTTTCAGTAGACCTTGATGTCAGTGCTCTTTTTAAATGGATAAACATGCATAAGCAAAAAGTTTCCTTACAAAAGTGTGCTCGCCGATTATGGTAATGGTTATGGTCCATAATGCAGACAAATGCCCTTCAGCATTGATTTACCATTACGAATATTTTTATGTACTATGTCACTTTGATGTAATTTTAATACTTTATGTGTGGAAAGTAGTATCTGTCATAATTTGCTCTACAATACCACTTAGGTTCTGACAGTCTGTTTGAGAGACTGCAAGGTTACTGTTTTCTTCACTCATTTGTGACAAGGTTTCGAACTTTGAGTCATCAAAGATATCTACAATTGATGAATCACCTGCCATTTCCACCCAGTCTTCCTCTACTATTTCCAAGTAGTCAAAAGGATCAGCTTTAAGAACATTACAATCGTCCATAACTATATCATCAAATACTTCTGATAATGCCATAAATACTCTGTGCGCATGTGCATTTCTCCACAGTTCAACATGCTTCAGAAGATCATTTATCGTAAAAATGTTACAGCAGTTTTCTAGTACTTGCCGTATTTGGAAATGATCAAATTCAAACAATATACTTCTTGATCCAACTGGTAAAAACTCATTTTTACTTGCGGGTAATAAACTAGACCTATAGTCCAGTAGTTTTTGCTGAAGAAGAGCTTTCTGAGCCGTTGACACATGTCGCTTTTTACGATTCTATTTCTCGTTTATATTGTGCAGATTGCAGGAAAGGTTGATTATCGATAATTTAGGATGGTCCAAACATTTACATGATTTACCGCAAATATCACAGCATAAGCAACCTTTTGCTTTAAGAAGACCAGAAGCTCCAAACAAATCCAGTATGAATGTTTGATGACAACTTTCTTTCTCAACAAGTTCTCTTACCTGGTTATCACAGTTAGCTAATAAAAGCCCGTTATACAAAATGTAACATGTACACTGTTTTGAATCTCTTCCAAGTCGTCCAGTTTCTTGAACAAGATCTTCCACAGAATTTGAAGGTCCGAAATGAATACTGCGGTAAACGTGCTTGCAGTTGATCCCCATTCCGAATGCAATAGTGCAGCTTAACAATCTTAGCTTACTTTCTATTTTGGTCATCTCCTTTATCGCATAAGCTTTAACAGACTCTGGAGTTCCAGCATGAAACATTTGAACTAGATACTCGTCATATTTTGAGGTAGTCTTGCAGATGTTTTTTTCCCCGAGAAGTGAAGTAAAGAAACGATATATTCTAGAACACTGTTTACGAGTCTGGCAGAAGATAATACATCGCTCAGTTTTTTGTAGGTTAGTTCTTAGTTCTTGTATTTATGAAGCAAATACAACATCAAGTGGAATATCTTTGCCAACATACATAAACTGGAAACTCATATTTCCTCTTAGAGGTGGTTTCTCTAACGCAAAAGTTGTTGTTACACTGGACAAATCAAGCATTAAATAAATTTTTTTCCTTGTTTCTTGGGTGGAAGTTGCAGTAAAAATAGCATAACGGGTTGAGGTATCCAGCAGAGATTTAATTTCTTTAAAATTTTCATACCAGTTCCTGAATGGAGCTGCTTGGTTCGATGCAGATTTTCCCCTACAGCAGTAGAAAAATGCATAAAATAGATCTACAAGAAGAGAAAACTTTAATATAGCAACTAAAATAGACACTCTCAAGTGTGGGATATGGGTTTTCCAGGTGAACTGTTCGACAATCACTTGGAAGGGTGAAAAAATAATACAAAATTGTATATGCTGTGTGTCTATTTAATTAGTTTACATAAACAGAAATTCACTTCACACGAATCTCAAAATTAAAACTTAACAAAAAAAATTGGGTTTTATATTTCATAAAGGTTTTAGCGTAAGGCATTTGAACAAAAAACAAGCAAGGAACCTTACCATTTGATCAAACAATGAGCTTCGTCAATGACAACCACAACACAATTCTGGCAAAACGTTGGCAAACTCCCTAGTGATCTCCATCTTCTAATGCCGGGGAATGATTCTATTGTTGTGTAAACAAGAGAATACAATCCATCTTCAATATCACTTAAAACATCTTCAGTCTGACCTTCAAATATCCCAGCTGCTGATATACCAAAACTGGTATTAATTTGGTTTATCTGATATTTTATCAACGAAAGAAGAGGAGAAATCACTAATACGGTACTTCTGCCAATTGCCTGATTTTTTAATACATCGTAAACAACAGGAATGGCTTGGAATATCAACGATTTTCCATAACCTGTGTGCGCGCTGAAAAATAAATTTTTACCAATAAAAAATTGTCACAGTGCTTCATGTTGGTCATTATACAACATTCAACTTGTAACAGACTACAAACTTCAGCAACTGCTTTGGAAAATTGTCTTGCTTCATTCATCACTCTTCATCTGGCCGCCATCTTCAAATTTAGTGCTTAAATAATTAGCAAATTATTTACTTGCATAAATTATTTTCCAGAAAACGAGGAAAAGCTTCGGGCAAGCTTTGCTTCAGTTATTTGCAGACTCTTACGTCGTTATGAGTCTGCATGCAGGCTAAGCAGAGTGAGGACGGTACAGAAAATAATTTTGTGGGTTTTCCAATTTCCATTTCTTAACAAGTTCCTCTAAATTCTTTTGATCAGTGGAAGAGAAATGGTTTGGTTTTCCTTTTTAGAGGTGATTATAGATAGCCTTGTTCGTAGGGTAAAATTGCCTGCTAGTTTTATCCGGTCGTTTACACCCCCTGAAGAGTTCACTTCTCACAAACAACTCAAGATATAATAAGATTCTTGTAGTTTTGCATGGCGAAACTCAAGATATCTTTTCGCCTCGCACACGGAGTGAACACCATCTCGGGCCAACTCATAGCGCTAAAGCGACTCGAGACTTTGTATGCATTGTGGACAATGCACACCAAATTTTGTAGTTTGGAAAGACATTAGTGATTAAATGAACCTAGCAAGGAGGCGTATTTAGTACGCCAAGAAAATTTCACACAACCTGCCGAAGCGTGGGGATGATGATGTGTTTTGTTTTAAAAATGCTCCTCGTTTGCAAAGGAAAGAGTTTAGATTTTTTCTGAATTGCAAGGTTGAACATTTTTTTAAGACAAGACCGAACTTTTAACTTCATAACACCTCAGGTTTGACTCTTTTTCCATTGACCGAATTGTTCTTGAATGTGATAGCTGTTGAAGTGCTTTATGTTCTTCTCGTTCAAAAAGGCCAAATTTTGATGTGTGAAGACAACTATTACCTTTCCAGTGATATGGTTCTTGTGCTCAGAGGGAAGAGGAAACTTTATAATATAGTACATTTCAATATCGCTGGCCTCAATAGCATCAGTTTTCAAAGCTTCAGCTAATTTCTTTGGTGCCTTTCGTTTGAAGAAGGTAGTGTCTTTCTCAACCTAAGATATAAAGTGTTGGAGTGTTGACTGTTTTTGTTGATGCATCATGTATGCAAATGGTAATTGCTTAAATAGGCATTGTTGTGTCTTTATTTTTCAATGTTTGACAAACCTTCAGTTGTGAAGATTGCAGCTGGACACCCCTTCTTTTTCGACGTTTGGGTAAACGATCTCCACTTACAATTGTAGGTGTGGTCAGTACTCTGGTAATGTACGAACAATAAATCCTTAGCAAAATGAATGGTTCTACATAAGCTAATGTGTGATCGTTCAAACTTGACGAACAAATGCGCATGTAGTACAAAGGCACACAGGCACCAGTAAGTAGTAGATAAGTTTGATGACTGTTGACGAAGACGCATGCTAAATGGAAGAAAAAACTGACAATTTGTAGCTGATAATTTGGTACCTGGCCCAGTTGATTTTTGCCCTTATTGTGTAGTTTCGCTTTCTCGTTCTTATCTTTTCCTTGGTGGCACGACAACACTTTCTCTCCGACATGCACGAAAGGTATTACATCATATGGAATAACTGGCCATTGTAAATTTTCGTTCTTTCTTGCCCAGTAAACTTTAAACTTGTCTTTTCTAACTCCTGTGTATTAGGCATTAATGATAGTAGTTTTTTTTTACTTTTATTAAGCGGAAAAGTTCTAGTGTTGTTGTATAGCGTGTGGTATTTGTTTCCTGTGGGGAATGCAAAAATGAACTGTAAGAGAAGCTGTGCAGCCAGCACAGCCCATTAAAAATAACCTGATAGAGCTGTAGAGGTTATCCTATACATCATCTTACAAAATGTTGTTTTGCGTTACAATCTCTGTAGTTTTCTCTTTTTATGCATAATAAAAAACGTCGATTGCCTGTTTTTATTACCTTAACATTTCTACTGTAGTTTGGTTTTATAATCAGATTCAAAAATAAGGATATTAATTGAACAATGGACTTTAAAAGAAAACAACTAGAATAAACATCATGACTAATTTATCTCTTGACAACTGTAATAACAGATGACAATGGACATATACTACACTGTTGATGAATTTTTGATATGGGAAACTGAGCGAAGAAAACCAATCTCCATAACTGGAAAGAACATACTAAAATTAGTAAAATTGCCAACTTTAGGCTTTTGCGGAGACTTTGCGGCTTTGAGTTTGAACAGGCCAACAGGACCACAGAACCCTTGCTTACCCCCCCCCCGGAAGGTGGTTATATATTTTGCGTGCATTCCGCATTATGCTATTGCGCCCAAAGCCTCTGAGAGGGTATAATTACCTTTTGATCCAAAGCTCTTGTCACTGTAGTAAACAATGAACTTACTGTTCATCTCAACCTCATATTTCTCAATGAGTGCCTTCACTTCTGACTCGCATTGTTGTACCTTTTGCGTTTGAATCCCACCACAGTTTGAAATCTTATTAGTAGACATAAATTCAACAACAAATTTCCATATATCAGACAAAATTTATGTATATTTTACACATATGGAATTTATGGGTCGGTTTACATGTAAATTATATGAATATTTATAGTTTTCCCGCAAAATTCAAAAATTGCGCGATTGAGGTAAAACTAAATATTATTTTTCAAAACGACATAATATGTTCGTGCAGTGCTTGTTTCCTAATTCCGAAGATATTAGCTAACTCGTCCCAGACTCCTTGCAGAAACCTTATTTTGAAGTATACTATCTAGCGATTTCCTTGTCAAGATGGCGGCGAGGACGAGCATAGCCCTGGTAAACGCTGGTCACGTGACAACAAGAACGTGGGATATTTTCTCCACGCGAGATTTTTTGGACGGGGTGATGGTGGTGAATTTGGCGTGTGTTGAAATGAAGTCTTGAGGAGTGACATACGAAAAAAGTTTATAATTCGTAAAAGTCTTCAAGACGTTTTTATACTGTGTTGTAAATTTGTCTACCACCAAGTGGAATATATTTATGTACAGTGAATATAGCCTACCAAGGACTCTTTAGAGCCAAACAAAGATAGAATCTCAGTGGATTCAATAGTGTAATTAGTACTGTATATTTACTGAATACAATGAATACATTGTCAATACAGACTATTACAACTCGAGATTGCTTTGTATACACTGGGTTTTGACACTACATTCATTTAAATAAAAACATGTTGTATACCAGCTAAAGAAATCAATATTACAAGGAATCTATTTTATAAATTTGCAACAAGAAAGTGTTTTACTAAATACTGTATGAATTGAAATAAATTTACATTTTTAATAATACACTTCGACATGTATTGAGTATTGAAGTAATTGAACATTATATCTGTTTATGGTATAGTTTGATATGCTAAAGTGTTGGCCATATACTCTTGAATATTTCAAATGCTATGAACACAACTATTGTTCAATTCATGGACAACTCTTTTGCAACTTTCCCAGTAGTTTGTTTGCTCCAACTTAAGTTGACAAAGAAGTCGAAGATTAATGCTCAAGCTAATGCTATTTGGGCTTTCATTTTACTATTTAGTGTCTACATAGTAATCTAAAATTTTTTAGACAACAAACAACTTATAATCATAATGATCCTTGTATGGTTATAATCACAAGTGCTCTAAGTGTAATTATAATTAGTGAAATGTGTTTTTTGTGTACTTCATGGAATCTATAATTGTAAAAAGTATTCCTCTTTCACAAGCTTGCTGATGATTGAGAATAAATTGTTTGCTTGCTCCATATCTCAAATGTTTGCAACAATTCTTCAGCTGACTTGATATACTCAGATCTTGCCACAATTGACTGTATCAAGTGTCAAACCAGTGCTAACATCTATTCCTCCCATACGATACCCTTCAGATCCTAATTTCAGCCTGTATGCTCTCATCAATGTTTTAATTTCTCCCCTTTGACTTTCTGAGATAGGAAAGTGTTTCTTTGGCTCTTGGTCTTGGTCAACTAGGACAAGTGCAGCATCTAGTGGTTTCATGACCTGACAGGACTTACATTTGCAAAACTTTGAACAATTGCTGCAACATGAATGCCCTTCATTTTCCATCCTTATCAAATTTGAACCCAAATACTTCAAAATAATGTTTCTTAGACAAGAAAACTCTTCGCGACAAAATTGGCGCATTTCATCAGTCATGCCTGCTCTATTAGATGCGATATCATGTCCATTGTAGTGTAAAGACTCGCATGCATACTTGCCATCTCTACCAGCCCTGCCAATCTCTTACTAGTAGGACTCCAGAGTGCAAGGAACACCAATGTGTATAACGTGTCTAACGTCTGGAATGTCTACTCCTAAGCCGATTGCAACTGATGCAAAAACAACTCACGTTTTACTCGATGAATTACAACCTGGCAGCTGGGATAGAATTTCTAGTTTTATTTCTTCAGTCTGTGGGGAGTGATACTGCGCAAATAGACAGTTGTGTGGGATTTTTTCTTCCGATGGAAAATAGCTCTTATCTCCTAGTTCCTCCATAAAAAGTTTAAATGCATACCCGCACCATTTTAATGGAAGGTAAATGTTTGTCAGTGGATACCGAGTTGACTTCTCTTTCAGTCCCTTTGCAATCGAAAGCAAGATGGATTCAAAGCTTTCCTCTGTTGAGGATGATGGCATCCTTTTTGTCTTTTCAATGAAAATGTTAGGACAGTTTAAGCTGGCGACTATTGCATGAGGTTTATTCAGATGTAATGTGCATATCAGCTCCTCTCGCATATGTGTAGGAGCTGTAGCTGTAAGGACAAGGAATGGTAATTTTTGAAATATTGAACCTAGCTGAGCCAATTTACAAGAATCTGGACAAAATTTGCGCCCCCATTCTTCAACTAAATGCGCTTCATCAATCACGTTTGCGATGACCCGTTGTTGAAAACTCTCAGACATTAGCAGTCAACCTTCTCTACATGAAATAATCGTCTCTAAATGAGCAAAGATTATTTTAAAGTTCCCTTTCTGAAGAGGTCTACGCGATTTTTCATCGATTGATAAGATTGGTTGAGTTCTAGATACCTTCACTTCATCACCGTTGCTTTCGCTTCCCGATTCATTGTTTTCGGGTTCATTGCGTCCATCAGTATACTTCTTAGTGGTTGATAGAATGGCAGTTTCAATTCCTCTTTTTTCCAGAATAGATCTTTGATCTTCAATGACAGTGACAATGAGCTCAGCACATCTGTGATTCAGTTTTGAAGCATTGAGATGATCGTATACGAAAGGAAACAAATGGAATATAATTGATTTCCCATAACCTGTTGGTAGAATTGCAACCGTATCTTGTTTTTTTAACAGTGACTCCAACACTGTATACTGTTTCACTTTCAGAAATATACCTTTATACTTAAGCGTCTGCAATGCATAACACACTGCATGGAAAAATGAATTCAATGTAAGCATATCATTTAATTTTTTGTCTTTGCGTAAGGTATTGTGAAATTAGAAATGGAGTGAAGTTTTATGCTATTTCTATCCGTGAGAACTCTAACATGAGATAATAGATAAAAATGTGTCCATTGTTTCTTAGTTCCCAAGGTTGAAATGTACATGGCTATTTGGGGTTAATGACTTACGCGGGAAAAAACGTAGTAGGCCTACAAGGCATTTCCTTTGAAAATTTATAATGCGTAAAAAATTAGACGCACACAACGCAACATGAGTTCTTCTCAAACTACTCCGAGAAAAGCATATTTTTAATGGAAATGCGTTAACTATTGCTGTTTGTGTGAAACAACCAACAACGCAGATTGATTTACAAGCATATTTAGTGCTCCTGGTAAAAAGAAATTATTGCCACATCTGATCAAAAATGTACTTGGCATTCATATTGATGATGGTGCGCCTTTACGAGTTTGTAGAAGCTGTGAGCTTAAAGTCAGCAACTTCTCTAAATTTAAAACCAATGCGCAGTTAGTTCTCGATAGTTTAAAAGAGAAGGTTTCCTCTAAAAGATGTCTTACATTTACGCCGTTAAGACCAGAAAAGAGAGCCAGTGTTGATGATGACAAAAACACCTTTGAAAGCGTAGATAACCCGATGTGCAGTAACCTTTGCGGTGCGCCTTCTCTTGAGCCTCAGGTTCGTGTAGAAAAAAAATAAGTTACTGCATTTGTATATCAACAAAGTAATTATAATTATGTGCATGTATGTCGATGTTAGAAGTTTTTCATTTCAGTTTCCGATTAGAGAATTTCAAAAGCTGACACATATTGTTAGTTTTTCACTTTTTTAATGGAAGATCAGAGAAGTGCGTTGTTCGCTGTACTTTAGATGTCTATTGCAATTGCCATGAAAGCCATTCTTCCTCAAGTAAATAAAGAATGTGCAGTCCTTTGCTGGAGAGAGAACCCATTGGAATTGCGAAAAAATGACTTTTGACTGAAAGAAAATAACTGATGAGATGACTAGCCGATGTCAAATTTTGCGAGATGTGCTGTTAATTGCTATGGGATATTCTAAGAATAATATAGACGACATTGCCCCACATCTGTCAATGTGTTATGTGATTTTAATGCAAAGTAGAAATCATGACCTGTCACTAATTCAAAGACTTAACACAATATTGATGACAAATGGCAATGCAAAGAAGCAAGTATGTTGAATAGCTAAATAATAATAATGCTCAGCTATAGGTGTGCATGTCCCGTTCTCGGTGCAGGTAAAGTAAGTCCAGTAGTCCTTTCCGATAACTACATCACAATTGCATTGCTTTCAAATTAGAGCCAACTTAAATAGGATTGATTTCAAGTTTTAATTTATAAGACATAAAAACCAGACTCGAGGTCATGGCCCCTGAGCCTCGTTGTCATGATAACGCTTATTTTCACACATACTGGTCAAATTAGGAATTTTTTCACTTATGTGTTACACAAATGTTTTGCCTCTTGGCACACAGCTCATTAAAGTAAAACTTGAAATCTATTCCATTTAAAGTGGTTCTCTTTTGAAAGCAATGTGGTTGTGACGTAATGATCGGTGGAAAGGACTATTGGTTGTTTGCAATGATGTAACTTTGAGATTTTAATTGAGGGGCAACGGGGCAAGTATAATAAAAAACAGCTATCTTAATGTTTTAGTCGAGCTTAAGACAGTTTAAGACTCAAAAATGTATTACCATTTACTTTATTTTCCTAACACTATCCTGATATGAGAAAAATTCTTCACAAGTTATGTACTTGCCTGTCATGTGGACGAAAAGTCACGTGATTGCAAACAAGCAATATCTTAAAGCTAAGAAATTTATTTTGAAAAAACTATTGTTCGCTTTGCCTTGCTTTTTATCAAACGGCACCAAACTATTTTTGCATTCATATAATTATTTCATCCCATTTCGGTATAAAAAAAATAAAATTAAAAAAATAAACTACTTAGTTAGTTAAACCACTTAAAGAGTATTCAATGTAAAAGACATGTTAAACAACCTCTTAAACAATTAACACGATTATTCCCAATTAGTTGTTAAGTGATACAAACATTACAATACGATATGTATTAAATTGTCCCTATATACATGTTCATGACATGCTGTCCACAAACCAGAACACCGACTTGCATTATTTCGCGTCCAATCTTATTGTTGAGCGAGTCCCGTGTGATAATATGTCCAACGTATCACCTCAGAAAGAGATAAGATCATTGCCAAACTCTACATTTCTCTTAAGTAGTATAGACGCTATAAAGCTGAGGGAGAATTTTAAAGTATTAACTGCACGAGTTCTTCTTGCCAACATTCCACCATTATCATTCCTTAAGAGTATCGTTCCCAAACAAATTTCGCGCAAATACCAACATGAAATGACCAAGGAATCAACAATTGTTTCCTTGCCCATGCAAATAAAGGATGAGAAAAAGTATGAAGACATCATTGACATTTTAGATTCATATGAAGAAGTATTGGAAGATATCTATGTCAAAGCTGGTGTTGCAAAAAAACCAATAGGACCAAAACCAGGACCAATCGGTATTGTCAGAGGTCAATCAGCCAGGCCAGATCAAGCTGGAGGACACTTCACCAAGGACGATGAACAAGACCATATGAAAGGTATATCAGTACCATTTGGGGGAGATCAAATGACTTGAGTTTGGTTTGCTGGTGCAGAAGACTTGAGAGCTGGAGCACATACTGCAAAACAACGTTTTGACCATTGCAGTCCATTTGTGTCAGAACTGTTGCATACGAAGATGGCCTACGTTCAGGTAAAAAGTAATGTCAGCATTTAACAGTTTACACTACATTATGAAGGTGAAGATAATCATACAAAGGCAACAGTCATAGTGCAATAGTATGAGAAATATGTACAAATATAGTACAAAAATATGGAAATTATGATATTGCACTCTAGCTATAATTAACAAAACAGTTAATGGTGAATTATTTTATGTTAACTTGCGTGACGATCAATAAAGTACAATCACATGGCAGCGTCAAATGAAGCCTGGATTACACCGTAGAGTTGTATTAAATCCATGAAGCACGCGTGCCTTCGTGCCAGAAGCGTGAACTTGTTCCCAGTCTTAATGTACAGTAGAGCTGGAGCATAAAGTAAAGCTTTGTGGTTGCGTGTGATTGCGTCTTTACTCTGTAGTAGTTAGCAGTTGTTGCGTCTCTTGAATTTCGATTAATATTATGTCGAGTAAGAGGGGAAGGAAAAGAAAACAAGAGCCCATTTTTGACTACGATGCAATAAAAGCTCAAGCTTTTGCAGATAAAAGTTATTTTAGCGAAGTAAAGGAAAGAATTACGGCTTTAGCGCGGCGGTATTACGATTTGTGGGTTTAGTAGGAATGTGAGTTCGTACATAGGACGCAGGACGCCATTCTGTTTGGTTTTTAACTTTATTACATAAGAAGGATAAACATATTTACAAACATCGCGAGAAGACTGCGGTAGTCTCTCAGAGCTGTCATAGTTGCTATTTGCGTACCCAGTAAATGTTACTGCATGCTTTTATATGTGCTCTTGACAGGCGAGGCAAGGCGAGGTTAAGGTGAGGTGGAAAAGCTATAAAGATTTAATAATATTAGTGACGCATAGCATGGGAGTGTTAAGCTAAAGTGGATTACGGAATGTTCTTTAGTTATGTTTTTGCGGTGGCACTACACGGCGATTAACAATGTCGACATTGCGCGTTTGCTGTTGAGTGAAGTCCATTTGAATGAAGATGAAGCACTTCATTTGCTTGCTGCAAAACTATCGTTTGTCGGAGTTTGTAATTTATGAACTGCTTTAAACCACGTTCCGAAAAATATTACCTGCGTTTTAAATGGAATTCCTTTGCAGACGACGCTTGTTCACCAAGTATTTACAAAAGCCAAAGGGTGTTCGACAGTGTCACTTGACGACATGTTAATGTTTGTGAACTTCGCTGAAACGTACTGTGCAAATTTCATTGCCATGAAGGAGTCGGAGGAGCTCTTGTGGCAGCTAACAGAGAGCAAAAAACTGCCTTATAATAAGTTTTTAACGCCCCCAGTTTCGGTTTGTATGCAGTGTGAGAAGGAATTGACAGTGCGCAACAATCCATCCAGGGCCACATTTACGCTAGACAGTCCTGTTCCTTGCACCAAAGTTACACTTGAATGCAGGGACTGTTCAGTTGTTTATGGAGTTTGCCGCTATTCAAATGACCGGGCAAAACATTACTATCCTAAAGGCAAAAAATATCAAATAGAGTTGGTGAAAGTCAGTGACGTGACCTTTGGATTTAAGGTTATATAAATGGTGTCCAGCTCTCAGGTTGGTGAAAGGTTATATCTTTACTGTTCTTTTATCTGCTATGTTATTAGTTTGTCATACAATTGTTTATTTTCCTTTAAATATGTATTATTTAAGCAGCTAGGTCTGTCGTGAGATTTCTTGATGATGGTTTTTTATCATTTTTAAAGCAACCACTGTTGGGTTTCCTTCAGTGGGTGTAGCTACCGTTCGATGAATACCTTATGAAGTATACATTTAATGTAATGCGGGCGCAAATTGTTTTCCCGCCATGTTAAACGTTGTTGTTTCGTTTTGAGCACGCTGGATTGCAGGATTACGTGTGAGTTTCACGAACAGTCCGGTTAGTAGTATTTGTATCACACTTTATTTTGTCTTTATTTGATTGCTGATTATGTATTGTAAAAACTTTATTGTTTAATTAATAGAAAACCACACAAACGGAATAAAAATTGGCTGGCGTGCATGAAATTGTAGTCGTGATTGTACCCATGTAGATAGGATTCTATATGAAGTTTTCGGACTGCTTCCCCTTTGGTAGTGGCGAGCGGTGAAGCTGAGTATGTCTGTTCGTTCGTGGCCGGTTCAGGGAACTGGTAATATGGAAAATTCGGCTTTAGATGAAGATAGAAATGAGAAAAATGTGATGACACAATCCGAAGTTGGTGCTTCCACTTCAAGAGTTGGTACACGATATTCCTTACGCAAGTTGAATCGAAGAGCTTATTTGGACGGTGAAAGGTCTGAGAGAGCAAAGGCGTTATATGCTTCCAGGGTTGGATACATTAGTAGGCTCACAAGAGTCCGTAGAGAAATAGAGGAACATTTCAAGTCGAATGGAAAGTTGAAACAGGTGGAGTCAAAGTTAGCAGCATATGAGAAGAGTTGGCGTGATTTCGTAAGTACACATGAGAAATATCTTGATAATATAGACGATGACCAAGAACAAGAAGCAGCTCTGAATGTTTATTGCGAGCAATTCAAAAGAAAGCATGAATTTGATAGTGCGATTAGGTCACAGAGAGAGAAGTTAGAATGCAAGCAAAATGTGGACAACGAGTCACATCGCAGTGCATCCACTAGAACTAGGTCTTCGAGAATGTCCAGAATGTCTACTTTATCGAGGAAGAAAGAAAAGTTAGCTATTGCACAATTGAAGGTTGATCAAATCGCAAGAAGGCACGAGATGTCGAAAAGGATGCTGCAGTTACAGAGCGAGAGTGAGCTGTTAGAGGCACAAATGCAAAGGGAAGAAGCCCAACTAAGTGTTAGTATCTGTGAGCAAGTTATTCAAGAAGAACGAGAGCAGCAATTACTTGATTTAGATGGAGAGGAATTCGAGCATGTGATGCGAGGCAGCAGCGGAGATGTGCGAGAATGTGTCCAACCCACGAATGAAGAGGCTTCTCCTCGCAGACATGATGTGGGGCATGAGAAAGACAACACGAGAAATGATATTGAGCCATCTAAGTTACGATGTTCTATGAGGCAAAGATTAGATCCAAAGGCACCCGTGTATAATCCAATGTATTCGCATTCCGTACAAGAGCTGGATCATATGATAGAAGAGAATATTAACCCAAACCTTCAGTGTTTCCATAATCCAAGAGCTGACCGATCAAAGGTTTCTTACAGCAGTCCACAGGTCACAGCCAAGTACCCTCAAGTCGATAATAACAGCCTACCAGCTTTGAATGCGCAACCCGATACGAACGATTCCCATAACACCGACTCCAGCTCCGCCTTGGTTACGGCCCTGAATAAAATCGTTACAACGCCCAGAATAGAGTATATGCATTTTGAGGGAAATCCTGTCAAGTTTCCATCTTTTATTCACAACTTTGAGACATGTCTCGAAAAAAATAACAGCAGCGAAGAGTCGAAGTTACAGTTGCTAATCCAGCATTGTCGTGGGAAAGCCAGGGAAGCTATTGAAAGCTGTGTCAACCTTCCAGCGAAAGAAGGTTATCAAGTAGCGAAAGATACGTTGCATGAGAGCTTTGGAAAACCACATATCATCGCCAGAGCTCACATAAAAAGGCTGATCGAGTTGCCGAATATCAAGAAAGCTGATGGATTATCCTTGCTGGAATTTGCACGTCATCTTGACTCGACAAACCGAACGCTTAAGGGGATGGGAGCTCGGTACGTTAGTGATTTAGATCATGTGAACACGCTGAAAGAGCTCAATCGGAAACTGCCCATTTTCTCACGAACTAAGTGGGTGGAGGAAGCAGGCAAAATTTATGAACATGGGTTGACACCACAATTCATCGATTTTCTGAAGTTCATCAAGAAGAGAGCAGCATTGATGAACAATGAATTTGGAGATGACCTTGGTACAGTGGGAAAAGAGAAACCCAATAAAGATCAACAGAAAAATGGGCATTTTGGGAAGAAAGAAAATTTATCATTTGTATCTGGAGTTAAAGGTGAAGTGGGTGAGAAATCCGGTGAGAAATCAGCGTTACGAAGTTGTCAGATGTGTTCCGGATTGCATGGGATTTGGTTGTGTGAAAAGTTCAAGCGACTGTCGGTTCCTGAACGAAAGAAAAGGGTTGTAGATAAATCTCTGTGTTTCAAATGTCTTGGGATGAATCATCTTGCTCGAGTATGCCCGAGGAAGAATTTTCAGTGCAGGTCACCTGGTTGTGGGAAGGAGCATCATACATTGCTACATAATGAAGAGAACAACACACCTGAGAAGCCAAAGGAAGAAACATCGAGTGTAAATGTTGGTGAAAATAAAGTAAGTGCAGCTACAGGGGCCGGTGAGTCTCGAGTGTGTCTAGGAGTAATACCAGTGAAAGTGGGATCCAAGAACGGGGTCGAGAGAATAGAAAAATATGCCTTACTGGACAGTTGGTCAGAAGTGACCATATGCAATGAGAATTTGGCAAAGAGCTTGGAAGTTTGTGGCGAAGAATTGAACTTCACTCTGACTGGTATGACAGGATCCCAGAGAATGAAAAGTCGACTCATAGATATCGTGATCGAATCAATCGATGGGTCAACTGTTGTCGAATTGTCCAACGTGAGGACTGTCAAAGATATTCCCATATCAAACGATTGCATCCCAAGAAGGCAAGACCTCGAGAAATGGGCGCATCTCCAAGATATTGATTTTTTTGAAGCTGATGATGACAAGGTGATGCTTATAATCGGTCTGAAAGAAAATCCCCAACTTTTCTTGCCACTTGAGTACAAGGTTGGCGGAACTGGCGAACCTATCGGAGTTAGATATAGCCTTGGCTGGACAGTGATGGGCTCGGTCAGAGATGTGAAGAAAGATTCTGATTACTCCGTGAATTTGATTCAGCCACTCAATGCTCAAAGTGGTCGCGACTCGAAGCAAGTGGAAGGAGTTTTGAATGCCAACTCGAAGTTTATAGATCTTCAGCTGGAGAAAATACGAAGAAATTCTGCGTGTATCAACTGCACTGTTCGAATTGGAAATGGTTTGGTGGAGTTTGACCGCCCCGTAGATGAGCAAGATTTCATATTGGAGACAGAGAGCAAAGATTTTCAAGATCGCACACTTAAACAACAGATAGAAGGGCTCTGGAAGACAGATTTCGGAGACACGTTGGTTAATACTAGACCGTCTCACTCGATTGAAGATAAGAGAGCGTTAGGGATGATGCAAGAATCGCTTGCAAAAGTAAATGGTCATTTTCAAGTCGCATTACCATGGCGATCCTATCCACCGTGCCTGCCTAACAACAGGGAATTAGCAGTGAGAAGATGCGAATTATTGAAGCGGCGGTTGTTGAGAGACGGTGGGCTTGCAACCAAGTACCAGGCAACTATGGGCGAGTATATTGAAAAGGGCCATGCAGAACGAGTTCCTGACAGAGAACTTGTGGTGAAAGATAAGCCGCTGTGGTATCTCCCTCATCACCCAGTAATGCATCCATTAAAGCCAGATAAAGTGAGGGTGGTCTATGATTGCGCCGCAAGGTATAAGCAGGCTTCATTGAACCATGAGTTGCTACAAGGTCCCGATGAGGCCAATCGTCTCATTGGCGTACTCAGTCGCTTTCGAACGGAAACAGTGGGAATTGTCGCGGACATTGAGTCGATGTTCCACCAGGTGATCGTTGATCCGAAGGATAGAGACGTCTTAAGATTTCTTTGGTGGCCGGATGGAGACCTGTCCAAAGAGCTAGAAGAGTATCGAATGGTCAAGCATGTGTTCGGCGCTAAGTCTTCCCCTAGTGTGGCAGATTTTTGTCTAAAGAAAACAGCTGAATTGGAGAGCTGTGGAATTCAGCAAGAAGCGGTCGATACAGTTAAGAGGAACATGTACGTGGACGATCTGATGAAATCATCTGTTACGGTAGAAGATGCAATTCGACTTGTCGAGCAGCTGCGGGAATTGCTATCCAGAGGAGGTTTTAATCTAACAAAGTGGTGCAGCAACAGACGAGAGGTATTACTTGCCATTCCAGAAAGTGAAAGAGCGAAGTCGGTGGCGAACTTGGAGATTGAGAGACTTCCTTCAGAAAGCACGCTGGGGTTAAAGTGGAACGTCGAACGTGATAAATTTGTGTGGGAGATATCAGAAAATAAGATGAATGTCATCAAAGAGAGAGCAATCACTCGTCAGAACATGCTATCGGTGGTTTATTCCGTATTTGATCCCCTTGGGTTGATCGCGCCATATACGATGAAGGCCAAGTTGTTGCTGCAGACGCTGTGTCGTAAAAAGGTGGGATGGGATGCAAATGTACAAGAACCAGAAAGAGCGCAATGGGAGCGATGGAAGTCAGACTTACCAAAACTGGGAAAGGTTCAAGTTGACCGATGTTTTAAACCCGAAGGATTCGGCGCAATAGAGTTGCTCGAGCTTCACGTGTTTTCGGATGCATCTCGTGGTGGATACGCTGCAGTTGCATATCTCCGTTTTGTGAATGCGGATGGCAGAATTCATTGTGCTTTTATTATGGGAAAAGCAAGATTAGCACCTGTCAGAGAAATATCGATACCGAGGTTGGAACTTTCTGCAGCTGTTATTTCGGTGAGGCTGAGAGTTTTGGTACAAAGAGAACTAGACATGAACGTTCACGAAGTGTACCACTGGACTGATTCAACTTCTGTCTTGAAATGCATCTATAACGAATCCAAGAGATTCCACACGTTCGAGTCGAACCGGTTAACCATCATATTGAATGAATCATCTCCGAAAGAATGGAGGTATGTTAACACTGATGCGAACCCTGCAGACGATGGTTCAAAGGGCATGAAATTAGATGACTTCCTAAAGAACGAAAGATGGATTACCGGTCCACCATTCCTATGGAAAGAGAAGGGTCACTGGCTGGTGATGATTGAAGTTCCCAAAATGAAAGATGAAGATCCAGAGCTGAGAAAGGAAGTGCAAGTTTATGCCACAGCTGGTGATCGGCACCTGATGGATGAACTGATTGAGTACAATTCATCGTGGTCGAAATTGAAGAGATTGGTAGCTTGGTTGTTTAAATACAAGAGTTGGCTTCTAGGAAGATCCAAAGAGATAATTAAGGGACTAACTGTGACCGAGTTACAGCACGCCGAGAGAGAAATATTATGTCACGTGCAGATGCAGTCATTTCCTGGAGTAATGAAGATCCTGCAGTCGTCAGTCATGAGTCAAGCAGAAAAGGAAAAGGCGATTCGAAAGGAAGGGCAGTCTATCTACCGCCTTAGCCCACAAATTGAAGACAAACTCATGGTCGCTGGTGGCCGTTTAAATAACGCGCCCATGGATGAGGGCATTAAGCATCCAGTCATACTGCCATATAAGAATCATGTGACCGATTTGATCGTGCAAGATTGCCATCAGAGAGTTGGACATATGGGACAAGAAACCGTGCTGTCTAGTTTAAGAAGCAAATTTTGGGCAGTTAAAGGAAGATCTGCAGTGAGGCGTAATTTACGCCAGTGTCGAGACTGTAAACGAAGGAATGTACGACCCGGAGAACAATTCATGGCAGATCTCCCAAGCGATCGGTTGACACCAGATAAACCTCCCTTCACGTACGTTGGGATAGATTTCTTTGGACCTTTCGAGGTGAAGCAAGGCAGGTCAGTTGTGAAGCGTTATGGCTGCATATTCACGTGCCTCGCAATTCGTGCTATTCATGTCGAGATTGCCCATTCGTTAGATGTAGACTCGATGATTAATGCACTCAGAAGGTTCATCGCAATTCGCGGTTGTCCAGAAAGAATAAGGAGCGACCAAGGTACGAATTTCAGGGCAGCAAGTAAGGAGTTGGGAGAAGAGCTGAAATTGGATAAGAATAAGATTCATGAATTCTGTTTGAAAAAAGAAATTGATTGGATTTTCAACCCACCTGCCTCAAGCCACAAGGGAGGTGTCTGGGAGAGAATGATTCGTACAGTACGCCAAGTATTAAGAGCAACACTTAAAGAGCAGTTAGTAAGCGATGAAGTCCTCTCAACCTTCATAGCTGAAGCAGTAAACATCATTAATTCAAGACCGTTGACCCGCAATAGCGACGATCACCAGGACGAAAGACCCCTCACACCCAATCACCTATTGCATCTACGCCCGTGTCCCAGTCTGCCACCAGGTACGTTTGAGAAAAGTGATCTTTACTGCAAGAGGGCATGGAGACAAGCTCAGTATTTGGCGCAAATTTTCTGGCGTCGCTGGACGAAAGAATATATTCCGAATCTTCTAGAACGACAAAAATGGAACCTTTAAAGGAGAAACATTCGCGTGGGAGACGTCGTCCTAGTAGCTGATGACAACTATACCAGGGGAAATTGGCCATTAGCTCGTGTAGTGGAGACCCACACAAGTCCCGACGGGTTGGTCCGAGTTGCTAAAGTTAAGACTTCATCTACAGTGGCTACTTACTCGAAGAAAAGGCACAAAAGAGAGCTTAATACAACGAGCGTGATTCTTACGCGTCCTGTAACAAAGTTGTGCTTGCTAGAACTGGACCAGGAAGAAGAGCAAGAAGGGGTAAACAAGTAATATGTTGAGAACTAACGGTAGCTGTTGATATTGTTAGTAAATCAAATGCATTGACATTCGATTTAGGGGCCGGTGTAGCTACCGTTCGATGAATACCTTATGAAGTATACATTTAATGTAATGCGGGCGCAAATTGTTTTCCGCCATGTTAAACGTTGTTGTTTTGTTTTGAGCACGCTGGATTGCAGGATTACGTGTGAGTTTCGCGAACAGTCCGGTTAGTAGTATTTGTATCACACTTTATTTTGTCTTTATTTGATTGCTGATTATGTATTGTAAAAACTTTATTGTTTAATTAATAGAAAACCACACAAACGGAATAAAAATTGGCTGGCGTGCATGAAATTGTAGTCGTGATTGGACCCATGTAGATAGGATTCTATAGTGGGTTTTCTGAAGCTTACAATGATGTGTATGAAGGAAAGATCCAGAAGTACCAGTCATTTTTAGCAAATGAAAACATTACTGAACCTGCAGAAGGTATAGTAGCCCATCAAGTGTGTAAAACAACTATGGTATGCCCAAGTAAGATATGTAAGGCTGTTTGGTGATGTAAGCATTTCTCCTTCTCATGAACTTGCTACAAACTTACAATTGGTGATCAGCTCAACATGCAAAATACAGAAAATACCAGTAGAGAATGCATGAAAATTTAAAATAGTTACAGAAAATCTTACTTGTAATTTTGTTACACTATATGTCACAAAGTTTCTTTCAGCCCATGATTAACTCTAGAGTTTGTATATACCAATATAGACTGTACAGGTGTACTTTCAATATGTCCATGTTTTTACATGCAGAAAAGTTTGAAAAGCATCTTTTTACAACGCTAAGTTTTCACATAGTAATTGCTGCCATCATTTATAGACTCAGATGTGGAGGATCTTTCGCATTCTCAGCAAACAAAAGCAAAAGCAACTTGTAAGTTTATACTATGTAACAAACTATGGTCTAATAGTGAGTACATTATTTATGTGTGTCATATTATGTCCAAAGTTTTATTAATAATTGATTTATTGTCAACAAATGTGTTGCCCGGTGAGCTATCAAGCAAGGTATTGGCTAAATGCTTTTGGCAAAGAGAAGTAGAAGAAGAACTTGATTCAATAGGTTTAAGGGAAGAATGAACTTTCACTTCAAAAGAGTCAAGCCCATTATCTGGTAGTAATGACCATGTCATGGAGGTTGTGGATGGACGACGTTCCACTCAGCTGTACTTACACAATTGTTCTGAGTATTGTAGAGGCAAAGGTAAGTTATGTTACCATATTATCAATTATTCACAGTGTTGGATCTGAGGACTTTTCTAAGGACATTAGTATTTTGCACAACTATATTTTTTATACCATGATCAGCAATGAGTAGGGTGAAAATGAGAGTTCTGGGCCAAATTTGCATAATTAGCCACGCCCACTTTTACATTTAACGAGGGAGGGTATTAAATTTGTGAATTTTACTATTACAAAAAAGGGGGGACCTCCAACCTTTATGCAAATGAGGTAATCATGTTTAAACACGTCCAAGAGAATAAGTCGCTATTACTTAATCAATTTACCATTGAGATTTCTAGGACAATACTTTTGTTTTATTATTAAATAAATAGGATCGATTTTAATTTATTAGTTGATGAGATTTCTGACAAAACTTTTGTTTTATTATTAAATAAATAGGATTGATTTCTGGGACAAATTTGCATAATTTATAAGACAATAGGAAAGCTATAAAATAAATGGAATCTAAACAATCAATATTACGTGAACAACTTTTAAAACTTTCTGCATCAAAAGAACTTATTTGATCTGATGGAAGATCTTATTCAGAAAGTTATATTAAAAAAGCTAGTTATGAAACATTAGAACACATATATAAAGACCACAAAAGAAAACAATTATCAGAGACAAATGAAATGTTAACAGATACAGTTGTTGGAAAATTTTCCGAACTTTTAGAGTATCTTGAACTTGTAGATAGTTCAACAGATTTGGGATTAGAACTAATAGAATCTAAACCATTTCGTCAAGATATAAAATTAATCATGGAGTGTGTAACTCCTTATATTCCTCTTATTGGAGTTCTTTCTGGAGGACTTATTGTGGGTAAACATGTTATCAATAAGAAAATGAATGAAGGAATTCTCCAGAAAAAAAAGTTCAAACACGTCTGATGACGTCACAACTTCAAATACATCTAATGATGTCGCAACTTAAAACTTTAAAAATAAATAAATGAGTGATAAAATAACAAATAAGCAAACAAATAAAGATGTAGGTATTTTGAGTGAGATTTCTAATAGTACAAAACAGTTTAAACCTGTTGAAATAATTAACATAAAAGATCCATTTAATATGATCATTGTTGGATCTACTTGTTGTAGTAAAACTTATCATCTTCTTAAATTACTGGAAAATGAGTACTTGAGTTATTTTGATTATATTTTTTTAATTTGTCCAACTTACGAATGGAATAGGACCTATCAGAATTGGGATTATGAGAAAGATGAGAAATTTATTGTTATAAGTTGTGAACAAGAAAATGTCGAAGCATTTTTAAAACAAATTGTTGAGTTTTCAAAAGGAACAAATTCTCTAATTATTTTAGATGATTGCGCTTCCAGAAAATTTGTAAAAGGTAGAACTTTGGAACTTGTTAATCTTGCATTTTCGGCAAGACATTATGGTATTAGTACAATTGTGATTACTCAACAACTTACTTCTATTTCTAAACCTTATAGAGAAAACATTTCAAGACTTGTTTCATTTTATAATTCAAATAAAAAAGATATGCAAATTATATTTGATGACTACTTGGGTGAAGTAAATAAAGAAGAAAAAAATAAGATTCTTAAAAACTTTAAAAATATTAGGTTTTAAAAATTAGACATAAATTTAAGATATCCACATAATTACTCGGTTGAATAAATTTTATTATGGCAAGTTTCTATACTTTTAAAAGTATAGAAACCAAAACTACTTTTTAAATTTGCTATTCTTTAGTAGTATACATTTTCAATGACTTTATTTTTGAAATTAACAAGACCATCACTAATCACAAATATCTTACCCAACACATTTGCTGACGTGGCTTTTTTGACAATTTCAAGAAGAATTCCATTTTGAGTATTCATTATTTTCTTTCCGGATCCAACACAGTTTTTATCACGTATTGTTCTAATATCAATTATCAACGCAAATTTATCTTTAAAGAATTTTCTTATAGTCATGTTAGAGTTATAGTTTTCAAAGAATCTTTTCACTTCTGGGTACAAGTCTTCTTTCTTTATTCCTTGACTATAAACACAATTTGGGACTCCTTTAATCGTAACTTTAACAGATTCGATATTCGGGTATAAGAATTCTTCACTATCAGTTATAGTTTTATTTCTAAACAGCATTACAATACCCGCCATACTTTTTCTAGGAATGTTTATAGTTTCATTAATTAAAGTACTTGATTTATCCCATTCTTCTGTTTTCATTAAAGTCACGTGTTCAAAACTTAAACTTCTACCAACATCATACCCTGAAATAACTTGACCTACTAAATTTTCATTTTCAATAGTCTCATATTCTAATTCAATATTTTCTAAAGTATAACCTTCTACAGATTCTCCTGACTTAGCCACCATGATATTTGAAGCTTTTGGTAATGTAATTCTAAACTGAAAATTATGATCCATAGAGTAAGGAGAATATAAACCATGATCACCAATAATTTTATCAAGTTTTATTTTTTGTTTTGTTCCATGAATTGAAGCCATCAAAGCATCTGACACTTTTTGAGTATTTCCGGTTTTTGCGCCATCATCAGAACCGGAAATTAACTTCCTTGTATTTTCATTACCAATTCCGTAGTCTACAAGTTCATCTCGAATATGTTCGGGTAACCACAAATCTTTGTAAACTTCAAGTTCACCGTATCCATTATTATCATAAACATTTTCACCCCCTACACTCACAGTTAGTTTTTCTACAAGTAGTTTTCCAAGATTATTTAAAAACCACGATTTGTCATTTTTATTTTTAAAATCAAATTTCAAATTCAAACTATCAGGAACCAAACAAGTATCAAATTCCAATTTTGGAATATTGACATAAATTTCTTCTCCTGGATTTGCCTTGTTTGGATTAAAAGTAACTACGTGTTTTGTTCTAATACCTTTAATATCACTCATTTTTAATTTTCTAAAACCTGGTATTAAAGATTCCATACTCATTTATTTAATAACTTTTTTCTTAAATTTTTTGTTTTTATACATATCATAGACAAACCAAGTCAATGTTAAAGCTAATATCCATAAATTATTTGCTAAAAAAACTTATTCGTTTTGAGCCCCATTTTAAAACAGTACCAATAAAGTTTAAAATTGAACTTCCAATTGGACCTAATTCTTTCGCTATTTTTGCCAAACTTTTAGCAAAATTACTCATTGATTGGGCTCCTTTTTGAATTGCAGTTCTTCCACTAATAATAATTGAAGTAATTATTCCTCCTATTGCTATCGCGACACCATAGCAATCATATTTTTCTTGGTCCATTCTTTAAATTTTTAAAATCTTTCAAGATCCAGAATTTGATTATGTTTTGTTTCTTCATTACTTCTTTGACTTATGGTTCTATTTACAGCTTCTCTTAAACCTACTACTCTTTCTTCAAGTTCGATGTATTCTTCGGGGTTATCTGTTTTATCTCTTTGATCTATTGTTTCATTGAGTAACTCTTGAAAATGATTCGTCTGTTTTTGTAAAGATCCTTCATCACCAAGACGACTGGAAGTATTTTTTGTAGGACTTAAAACGCCTTGAAGTTCTCTATTTTCTTGATGGCTTAATCCATCAATATAAGACATATCAACAGTTACGTCTACAAAATTGTAGCTGTCATGAAATTCATCTTCACTTTCTCTTTCATTAATTATCATATCTATTTCATGTTTGAATTGTTTTATTGCTTCTTGAACAGATTTTGACTTTACATTGTCATTATATTTAAGAGTGTTTTTAAATCTTTTTAACACAATTTGGGGTTTTCCCCTTTCATTATTTTCGAGTAAAGGCTTATAGGTTATATGATTTTTTGATGTCGATCTTATATTAAGTCTAAACTCGATTTCTCTATTTGTGTTTTTAAATTTGAAATTGGGATGAGTTTTTTGTACAAATTTTTCAACTGCATTAGAAGCTTGATTTTCTGGTCTTTTGATACTTTTCAAGTCTTTATCTAAATCTTCAAAATTAGGATTAATAAATGACGTTTCTTGTGTGACGTCATTGTCAATAACCGAATCTTCAAATTCTTCATCTGGGATCTCGGGAAGTAGAGGTTCATTTTCCAAGTCTAAATCTTTAAATTCATTATTTTCCATTTATTTAGTAACTTTTATAGTTTTGTTATATCTGATTTCTTAATTCAATAATTATGTTTATTGTCATAACCCATCCACTTTACAAAAACCATGTTTCCGCGAGTTTTGAGAACTTTCTCTATTCTGTAAACGTCATCAATTTTGTCAACAGGACTCATTTCTTCTTCATAAAATTTTCATAAAATAGGTTCACCTTTGATGTCTTCAATTTCATAAGTGGTAGGATCTCCTCTAAAAATTTTACTTATTTTGAAGATCTCTTCCGTGAAATTAGCTTCATATCCTTTCTCGAAAATAGTCTTATATTTACTTACTCTAATAAGGTCTCCTACTCTATATTTTGGTAAAGGGTATTTCCTGGTCCAATTACCATATAAAGTTAACCAAACTTGATGTTCATTATTTTTGCTGACATCAGCAGGTTTCATAAGAATAGGGCCATGTTTTGTATGATTGTATTTATAAATAAGTTTATCAAGAATGTCTATCCATTTATAAGTACCTTAAGAGTAAAAGTATTCCCACATTATAGACTTTAAAGTTCTGTTAAATCTTTCCACAATTGAAGCTTTTTTATCAGACTTGCTGGAAAAATACTTTATTCCATGATTTTCCAACAAACTTTTAACACCCACATTGTAAAATTCTTTACCTTCATCAAATTGAACTACGTTAGGGTATTTCCGGAATCTACTTTTGAAGTCTTCTAAAAGCTTGTTTACAGATTCAGTCTTATTTTGAGTGTCTTTTTTACATACAGGAATAGCAAAACCAAATCTGGATAATATTTCTATACCTGCTAGAGTCCAATTGTAACTTTGATTTTTATATTTAAGTTTACTCATATCAACAAGATCCAATTGAATTTTATCACCTAAATCGTTTACATAAGTTTGAAGTGTTTTGTGTCTCTTAACAATGCATTTATATCTCGTAAAAGTGTCTTGAGTTTTGAGCCAATCTTTAACCTGTTTTCTAGAAACATTCAAGTCTTGTTCGCGTGATTTTTGATAAAGTTTTTCAACAGACATGTAACCAGTTTTTGGATCGTAATACAAGTCTCTAAGTTTTTGTTCTTTGTAGAAGTCAATTGCATTCATTTATTTTACGTAGAGTTCTAATAACACCGATCCAATATCAGGGGTTTCCCCTATATTTGTAATGATGTCAAAAGTAAATTTCTCCCATATTCCGTTGTAAACTGATACTTCGCTTTCAATGTCTTTATAATGAGAAACAGATCCGTTTAGTGTTTGTGTTGTGGTAATAGGTAACGTTACAAAAACCAAACTTCTTTTCCCATTTGTATCAAAATTTAAAGATTTATTTGCGGCATCACAACAAATACTAACATATCTTAAACCTCTGTTGATGTCACACTCGTTTTTTGATGTAGTCCAAGTTTTAGGAGTAATTTTTTTATCTTTTGTGAATCCAAGTAATAGTCCAAAACTCTTAAGATTTAAACTAACAGAACAGTATACTTTACACTTATTCGTATAAGGAAGTTTCTCTAGGAGAATATTGTGCTTTTTTAATTCTTTTTGAATGTCATCAAATGTAAGATATCCCGCCGGAAGTAAAAGTGTTACATCATCTTTAGTAATAAAGTTATTCTTTCGAGGTAGTAGATTTCTGTAATTCCAATAAATTGTAGCCGATTTTAAAAATAACCGTGAGTTTGAAGTTGTCTCAATTCTTTCGTCTATATGAAACTCCTTGTGATTATTGTCAATAAACACAGTAAGTTTATTCATTTATTTATTATTGTTAAATAAATGAGTGATGAAAATGAGAGATACTATAAAGCCGTTTATGGAAAAAACTTCTCAAAAGCAATGAAAATATACAACAATCAAGTACAAAAACTTAAAGACGACTTTTCCAAAAAGTACCCAAATGCAAATCTAGATAAGATTGAATTTAATGTTATAGTAGATCCTGATACTTTGAAATTTGATACAAGTATAGATTATGACGCAAGTGATTCTTATGGAACAGATATTACTTCAAAAACATTTAAAGACAAATACTCTTATTCTTTATATTGGACTCCCAGAATTTGGAACAATAAAGGAACAATTACGGGGTTAAAACTTAAAGAAAATAAAATAGATTTTGAGAGCTTTGAAATTTATGTTAATGAATCGGATTATTTCATGTGTAATCTTAAACCACTTGATGTCAAGTGGGGAAATCCCAATGATGACGTCACAAAGTCAAAGTTTAACTATCTTGAAGATCCTTACTTTACAAGTTTAGTTGCCGCTTATGTTTTATCCTATAAGTCGGGGCTTTCTTTAGAACACATAAACACAAAAAGTCAACCTAAAATTATTTCAAGTATTGTAAGATATTACTTTTATTATCATATGAAGAAATTCTTAAGATATCCAAATAAACTAATTGCTTATGTTGACAAAGATGACTTGAAACTTATACAGAATAGTATTCCTACTAAAAAAATATGGAAATACAAATTAGAACACACAAAAGAGTCTCTAAGTTATTTTTTAGAAAAACATGACAAATCAAAAATAAGAAAATATCACTACGTGTTTCCGAGAAACAATAGAACGATGGGAATTCTTGGAATTGGGTATGAGTACATTGATAAGGTAGTTCCTAGAAATGAATCGAATGATTGGAAATCATTCATAAAATCAACTTCTGATGGACTTACGGAAATAGGCCAAAAACTCTTACAACAATCAATAGAAAGTTTTGTTTATACAATTTTAGGATCGCAAGCAAAAACAAGATAGGCAATTGTCAATAAAGGTGCAAAAAGTTCACAAATGCAAGACGTATTCCAAAAACTTGTTCAAGACACGATAGTTCAAGATGATCCGACCGTAACAACAAGTAACATGAGACGCGCAATTCAAGACACCAATGTTATTTTAAATATGGTAATTAGTCCAGGGATTATTTTAATTCCTTCTGATATGATTATATTATATAGTCCTATAGAAGGATTTAACAATACTTTAACTACCGCCACATCGTCTATGAAATTTGGTAAAAACAAAAACTAAACACGGTTGTTACACATAAAAACGCGGTTGTTACACAGGAAAACCCGGTTGTTACGCAAAAAGATCACGTGACCATCGCGGGTGTAATGTTGGTGTTAGGTTTAGTTTTTGCAAAATATATCTTATAAAATAAATTACTTTAAATTATGGTTATGAAAAAGAAACAAACAAAAAACAACCTTTTATAAAAACATACTTCTATAATTTCTCTTATGAAAGCTTACAAGGAAAAGGAGGTTGGAATATTCCAAAGACATTAAATAGTGGTTATCCTGCGACTTCAATTTATTTACCAGAAGTGAATGATACAACGAAAATAACTTTATTAAATCACACGTTTGACTATCATTCTGTTATAAATAACTTAACTATAATGTATACAGTTTATGCTTATATGAAAAATGGTGTAAAACAACAAAAATCGATAGTAACATTTAATATTACCAAAAATAAAATAATTAATTTTGGAGGTTATTAAGCTGTTCCGTTGAACATTTCGGTTTATCTTAAGAATTACATGACAAACGTAAATGATGTAGTTATGTTTTATATTCAAATCGTTAAAATAGCGGGAGTTAATTATGGAAATGAATCTAATCTTAATGTTGCTGTTGAAACTATTATTGATGTGTAAGGGAATTCCCCAGATGCGTAAGAACAAATCTTGAATTTCCTAGTTTTTACTAGGTTTTTTCTTGGTTTTCGACTGGTTGAATTTTAAAGAGATTTCTAGGAGAAAGGTTTTCGACCGGTTGAATTTTAAAGAGATTTCTAGGAGACATTTTTTCCTTGATTTTTCCTTGGTTTTCGACCGGTTGAATTTTAAAGAGATTTATAGGAAAAAGGTTTTCGACTGGTTGAATTTTAAAGAGATTTCTAGGAGAAATTTTTTACTAGGTTTTTACTTGGTTTTCGGCCGGGTGAATTTTAAAGAGATTTATAGGAGAAATTACTAAATAAATGAGTCTACAAGAATCTAATATTATGCAACAACAACCAGATATTATGCAACCTAAAATAGTTACTATGCAAAATAAAATTAAAGATCCTAAAAAAGTTGAAATGGGAAAAGGTCTAGGAGAATTATCTAAAAAAGCAAAAGAAGCAAAAAAGAAACATCTAGAAGAACTAAATAAAACTAATGACGTCACTTTTGGGTATTTCCCTGCTATTGGTATAATTAGTATACTTGGATTTGGAATATTTTGTTACATGAAGTACCATCAGAAAAAACCAATAAGAATTAAAAGTCCAATAAAAGAAGAACCCAAACCCCAAACAATTTTAGACACTTTTGACTAAAAATGTTTTTAGAAAGTTATTAAATAAATGAGTAATAATGAGACTAAAATTATTAATCAAATTTACAACGCTGCTGTATTAACTTTATCAGCTGTCGGAGTTTCTATGATAAGTAGAAAAGTAATTGGAGAACCTTTGGGGACTCCCCAAAATGTAAATGGAACTTTAAAACTTGCGGGAGCTGTTATGATTGGATCCGTTATTGTAAAGTATCTTGAAGACAAAAAAAATATTCCTGAAAAAATTGACAAATAAATGGCTTCTACAGTATTAAGTGGAATTTTTAATGCGTTTGCATTTGCGGGCGCTGGATTTTTATTTAGTAAATTGAATCATAAAGGGTATGAAAAAGAAATGAAAAGACACAACTTGTCGTTGGAAAAACTAGCATTTGAAAAAGAAAAATGGATTGAAAAAGAAACATCTAGAAAAGACAAACTTGTTAGACTTCGACAAGAATTATCAGATGCCAATAAAGACTTAAATACTACAAATGAATCATTAAAACAGCTCCATGAAGAACTTCAAAAAACAGAATTGGACTTTCATAGAGAACCTGTATTAGATGACTACTATAAACCTTCAAAAGAAATGATGGAATATCAACACGTTGCTTCTGGAGTTTTAGGTCTCGCGGGAGGATGGATACTAGGAAAAACGTTCGGTTATGTTATAAAATAAATAATGACCAAACTAAAAGAAACAAGAATGACAAATGTTAATTCCGGGTGGATAGAAGTGTTTCCAATTATTACAAAAGCGGCAGAATTTTTTGGATTTAGTTTAAGAGCTATTAAAATGGCTTATGACAAAAAAATGTAGTTAAATATTAAAGGTGACATTTATAGAGTTGAAATTGTTGAGTCAGCAAAACAAGTTTAAACATGTTTTTTAAATTTAGTTTTCTAGTTCTTTTATTTTGTAATGTCCAAGAGATAAGGTATTAATTTTATCTTGAAGGATGTATCTTTTATCATCATTTGCACTTAAAGCGATTTTATTCATCGTCTCTGTGAATAAATCATGTTTTCCACTTCTTATAGTATTCATTTTTCTAGTAACAGGTAAACCTGTATAAAGACAATCTTTATAGTGTTCTAATTTTAAAGTTTGTCAATAGCAGATTTCTTTAAACCTTTCCTTTTTTTACTTCAAAAGAATCTTCTTTTAAATAAGAATATAATTTTGGTCGAAGTCCTACAAATTCTTTAATTTGTGTGCCTCCACATTTATCTTTAAAGAATCTGGGGACTTTTTTATTAAGACCTTTTTTAGTGTAAGGATTATTGGTTACTACTTCAGAAGTATCGAACCATTTTTCAATATCAGGAGAGATGTCTTTGTAAAAGTCATCGGTTTGAATTTCATAAAGTAAGGAGTCTGTATCTGTAAATCCAAGTTTTGCTGAATCACCATATTTTGGTTTTATATATTTATAATGAAAATCATACATTAAAGTTTTGGAAATATCTAAAATACTCATACCTACGTAAATGGGTTTATTTAATTATACTTTTAATTTATAATTATGAATTGCAACTAGGTTTTCATCAAATCTTGTAAAACTCTTAAATTGAGGTTTATTCGTTAATTTTCTTAATCTTTTTTCAATATTTACAAGTTCTAAATTAACTCTTTTTCTTACGTTCTCCATTGTTTTTCCAAATACGGAATTATTCATTAGTTTAAAGAAGTCTTTTTCATATTTATTCTTTGAAGCGGCTCTAAGATTTGTATTCTTTTCAATATAAGGTTTCAACCAATCTGACTCAAAGAGTTTAATTCCTTTATGAATCTTTTTTAGAATTAAAGCATGTTTAAGATATGTTTTTAGTACTTTATGATGTACTACATATTTTGTCTTATAATTTAAATTTGGAACAAGTTTTTCCGTTGTAGTATCATTAAGTTTAGTTTTTATTCTTTCGGGAGCGAGAGGATAATCATTGTGAAGATCATGAAGACTTTCTGGATATTCAAGATCTACTTCTAAGATACAACCATGATCTTTTGGAAGACTTTTCCAATTTTCAAGTTCCGATGATGTCATCCATTGAAAACCATGTGTAGGAAGTGGAAACATCATTGCCCATCCGTACAGATTATTTGCGTCTAAATATGCTATGTAAGTACTAGGTTTTGTTGAATCATAACCCAAAAGGTATTTATTATTTGCTTTTATGTGTCTCTTTGTAATCATTGATACACCCCCACGAATTCCCTCTTCAACCATAAGATGCATATTTTCTTTACAAAGAAGTTTTAAATTTACGTTTGTTACTTTTAAACATGCATCCCAAGCCAAAGAAGGAACTGTAAAATACCATGCGGGGTCTAAATTATAATTTTTCATACATACATTTCTAAATTGTTCAAATACATCTGTTAAAAGTAGTACATCTATTTTTAAATAAAGATCATGGTAATCCTTCATTGTTTTCATTTTGAATGTATTCCATATTTTATGAGCAAATTGATACTCTTCTTCTGAAATATGTTCATCATTAAGTTTTGAATAAAAGGCTTCTTTTGGAGGTAAACTTGTCTCTTTTAGTTTTTCAAATGAGGTGATGTAATCATAAGGAAAAACCCCTTTTCTAGAAAGTAATTCTACGTAATCTGGGAAATATCTTTTAAGACAATGTAGGTCTTGTAGACCTTCTTGTGTTAGATTTTTTATTAAAGAACCTAAACTAGAACTCATAAACTTGAATGAGTCTATAAATCTCAATTGCATTGTAACCAAACCTCCTTTTTCTGTTTTATCTACTGGAAGATACTTTATAATACTTAAACATTTTTCTCTAGATTTTGGAATACATTTTACTCTCCTGGGAGTTAAGTATAAAGCTTTAATAAAAAGATGAGAATCATAACCTTCTAAATTATGCATTACAATAGGTATAATGTTTGAATTTTTAAATTGTAAATTGCATTTATCATGAGCCGCCCCTCTATATTTTCCTGTAAAGTGACAATGATCTTTTACTTTATTTTTTGGTCTAAATTTCCCCAACAAATACGGCAAATTGCTGAATTTTCAAAATCTTGTTTATCTTGTTCTGTTAAAATTATCTTTTTTGGATGTTTATTATACTTGTTATAAATTTCTTTAACTTCTGTTTCTAATTGTTTAACGAATATTTTATCAGCTTTATTGGAGGTGTTATTGATATATTTTGGTTCATAAATTTTGTCATCAAAACATTTTATTAAGAAACCATATCCACTAGGAATATGTTGTTGATATTGTATAGTACCTTGTCCTAATTTTTTGTTTATAGGTTTTGTAATACATTCAAAATCTGCTTATACAACAAACGGAGTCTTTATTTTTCTTGAATTATTTTTAAAACTAATAAAAGTATCTGGTTTTGGATAAATTGTCTTTGTAGAATTATGATTTCCACAATAGTCTTTATGTTCATTAAGTTTATCTTCCGAGTAAAAATTTTGTAAACAAAAATCGCAGGGATAAGGTTTACCATTTCTATCATTTAATGATGATGAGAGTAATCTAGAAAAATTATTTATAACTACATAATGTTTTCATCTAAAAGCAAAAGTCTAATGTTTGGTTCATTATGCATATAAGTACCCATAGGAAATACTTTGTCATTTTCATTATATCCAAATAAATTTATTTTAATGTTATTTCTTTTCTCAAATTTCTTAATGTCTTCTACTGGCGTAGGAAATCTTATATCTGTCCAATCAAAAGTTTTTGAGTGATTTATAATTTTAGTGGTAATTCTTTCACGATGAGAATCTCCATGATTTGTAAATGTTGCAATAGTAACAGCCCATTTAAAACACTGTTGATCATTGTCAAAGTCGTTTTTTGGAATAATAATTGCTTTTTTCTTAGATAAACAATCGGGTGTTTTAATGTAAGATGATCCTTTAAGAGGATCATATTTTACTACTTGTATTTGAAGTAATTCTAATGCTTCAAGCTCCCATCTGGAACCTTTTTTCCTTTCTTTTATACACTCATCTATAATTTTATTTACCATACTAACAAAAATTTCCTCTATATCTGATCCTGTTAAAATTTTATGATAAGATGAACTAAAATACCCTTTTTCTTTTTCTATAACGTTGTCTGTAGTAGGATCTCTTTTCACCATATCACAAACTAAAATTAACTCCATTTTATAATTTTCATGTGACTTTATAAGTTTTTTCACATGTGGAGATGTATAATCATATAACCAAGTAAATGGATCATTATTTTTATCATCTTCTTTACATTTTATAATAAAAGTCTTTAAACGGCCTTTCATAGTGGTTTCTAATAATTCTACAACTTCTGGTTCTTCTTTGAGTTCTTGTTTTTTGTTAAATAATCTCATAATCTTACTTTTCATATTTTTATAGTTGTTAGAAATTTTAGTCTTTATTTTTTCGGGAACTAATTTTACAAGCCAGTCATAAAATTCATTCACTTTTTCTTGATAACCTGCTTTTTTGTTCTTGGAGGAGGTATAGGTTTTGGGGGTATATATTTTGTAGGTTTCAAAAATTCTACATTGACATCTTTTATGGGTTCATCGAGTAAATAAGTCGTAGATCGCTTCAATTTCTTCTTAAGTACAACCTTTAAAGGAGGGTCTCTTATTGGAGGTAAAGGAGGGGGTCTGGGAACAAGTTTTTTGGTTCTTTTTCTATATTTGTCTATGTATCTATTAATATAACTTGTAACGTTGTCTACAGTTTTGTCATAATAATTTTCTTTATTTAATGTATTTTCTAAAGTATCTAAGTATTTGTTGATATTTTTTGTTCCCCATTTATTCACTTTCTCATCTAATTTGTCGATTTCTTTAATTACTTTTGTTGGTAAAGTAAAAGGCATATCTCTCCTCAAAATTGGTTTTGCATTATTGGGGAACTCGCTTTTTTTAACATATTCTAAAATAGGATCTTCTTTTTCCCTAAATTTTATGATATCTCGAAGTTCAGATTTTATATTAGCAGTTGTATAAAGTTGTTTTGAGTTATTTTGTTTTTGTTTAGACTCCATGGTCCCCAATTAAAACAAATTAATTGAGGACCATGTAAACACATTTATTTAATAATAAAACAAATAGATGCAAAATCAATTTTTGTTTGTCCCAGAAATCGATTCTATTTATTTAAAAATAAAACAAAAGTTTTGTCCTAGAAATCTCAATGTCGATCCTATTTATTTAATAATAAAACAAATAGATGCAAAATCAATTTTTGTTTGTCCCACAAATCAATCCTATTTATTTAATAAAAAAAAAGTTTTGTCCTAGAAATCTCAATGGTAAATTGATTAAGTAATAGCGACTTATACTCTTAGACGTGTTTAAACATGTTTACCTCATTTGCATAAATGTTGGAGGTCCCCCCTTTTTTGTAATAGTAAAATATACAAATTTAATACCCTCCCTCATTAAATGTAAAAGTGGGCGTGGCTAATTATGCAAATTTGGCCCAGAACTCTCATTTTCACCCTACTGCAATGGTAAACAAAAAGTTCCAAAACAAAGTGTAAAAGGGATGCCAGCAATAGCTGTACCAGTACAGTACTTAACAGTTTAACACATGTGAATGTTATTTACCAATATTATGTACTCAAGGTTGTTGTAAGTTATATGTGGCAGATGGAAATTGGAAACTAAGATATGCCCACTGCATGTGGAAGGTTCCAGTTTCGATTAAAGGGTTTGGACCAGTTAACTACCCAAGAGTCTGTCCGTTGTCACCTAAACGTGGGCATGCATTCTGTGAAGCACATTGTGTCAAAGCTGAAGAACTGGGATATCCAGCAGGGTTAAGAGACTTTTATAGTCATTGTGGTATCAGCAATATTGATATAACTGCAGGTTTGTTTTAGAGCTTGTTTTAATGTAGGGTAATGCAACTGCCTTATGATATTTTGGGACAAATTATCAGCTTTTACATCACAATATATTTTCCAGCTCTTGAAGGTATGTCAGCAGAGTTCATGCCAACAGGTATAGTTTCAAAACCAAAAAAATTCCTAAATAACCCATTCATTTCGCTACACTCTCATTTAATGTGAATTTTTATGAAGTTAATGTTTACTGCAAACTTTAGAGAAGTCATGTGCAGAAGTTACAACCTGCCTAAAGAATATTGCAGAGGCTGCTGTTGAAGATGGCAATGATGTTAATGCATCTAAATTTCAAGGTCAGTGCAAGCACTTTATGAAGGGACCCTGCCATATATATTTACTATTGCCAACTAAACTTATGAACTGCAGAGTTTTTGCAAAATAATCCCAGCTTTGTGGAAGACCAGACACTTGCAGAAATAACCAACTGCAACAAAGATACTGGTGGTCTGAAAGCCTTCCATAGTTGGTCCAGAGGAGTGTTTTTTATTGTAAGTGCTGGTGGTCATATTGAGTACTGGCAGCCACTATACAGGTATAGTACAAAATTCTACAGATAAGGATGAAAAATTGGTTGCAAGAAGTATTTGTTGAATATCAAGTCAAAGTACTAAAAAATCTACACTAAAGTTCTTTATGAATTTTTACATGCTTTTTTCATGCATGTTGTTTATTACTATTTTTTAGGTCTGAATCACCTACCCAATCCTTTCTTGTAACTGTCTTGTGGTTGTACAGAAAGTTTAAAGATATGAAAGAGACACATTCTGATGAACAGATCACAATGGCAATGTCTTCGATTTGCTTGGCATATGATAGCATGTGCCATATGGACGGTATTAAAATGTCAAAGTCAGACCTTTCATTTCCAAAGCCATTTAATCAAGCCTGGAATTTAATCAAGCCAGTCCTTCTGAAGACGACCAAAACACATAAATATTTGGACGGTGAGAGGCGTAGCAAGCCAGTTTTGATGTGGAACTTCGGATATGCAAAATGTTATGTGTATAAATAAGTTTACTGCATGCAAATTTTTGGATTATAATGTGTAATTATTGTGTAAATTCTGATGAATTATTAAAATTGTTCTAGCAACTATAAATGTACAACATTGAAAGTTAATTGCTTTCAGCAGTCTGCAAGCAACCACAATGTTTTGAAATATAAGTAGTAGATAAAGCACAAGCAGTAGATTTGTAGGAGATTTAACCTAAATTGACAAACAAACTGATCTGAGACGTGCACACAGGAACTGGATCGTTGGCATTAACCAGTGATGAATAAACTTCACTCGCATTTGTCGCATACGAATGTGGATTGTAACTATTTTGGCGCTCTTGTAGGTGATGCCTAGACAGCTACAATGTAGCCATTGCTGTCATTTAACGCACATAATCATACTTGCATTTTTGTTAGATTTTACGCAAATTCTGCAAACGTCTTTGGAAAAATTTGCCTCCTCCACTGTACGTTTTGGGTAGCTTCCAAGTCGTCTGCTAAGCCTAAAATGAGGTCCACCATGTAAAAAGTGCTCTTAGTTTTTTGTTGTCATTCCAAAGAAATCAAGAAAATCGCATGGTGGAGTACATTTAAGCGTTTTGTTCATCCAAAATATACATTTCCTTACATGAAATATAGGGGCAAAATTGAATATATTTGTGAACATGCGGTACAACTAATATTATGAAAACCACTAAACTGTCAAAATCTCCAATTTCTGACGGAGACGTTGACAGTTTAGTGATATTTGTAATCACTGCTAAAAATTTTCATACATTTCCATCGAAGTGAGTAGTATAGGAATGAGGGATTCTGGCTCATTTCGGCCACGCCCCCTTTTTTACCACTTGTCAATCAAATATCCAAGATAGCGCCAAAGTAGAAGCTACTATTACGAACACCCGATTCCTTTTCCAAGATGGCGCCAAAGTAGAAGTTACTATTGTGCGAGATGGCAAAACCGGTTTTCCCAAGGTCAAGGTCATTCAAGGTCATCAAAAATTATTGCACAATTTCATGAATAATTAATGAGCTGGGTCACGTGATCGATGACATCATCAAAATTCTTTTTATGCTGACTCAGCAATTTTATTTTTGTTTTTGCATGGGCTCAATTACCCTCACACTTTTTTCTAAGATGGGGCAATTTAAAAATAAAAAATCTTATAAAAAAA
>JAOBYK010897539.1:0-25501 GCA_025434845.1 Phenganax subtilis
TAGAGAAGCTAGCGCTAGGCTTTTTCTGGCGCGAACCGGAAATTGACACATTTGCGACACCGAAAAATAAAAAAAAAAAAAAAATAAAAAAAAATAAAAAAACACAAGGGCCATTTTTAAACTGCTGGCGCTGCTACGCATGCGCCGCAGTAATAAAGACGCGCAAATAGCGGGGTAATAATGTTTAAAAGAAAGTTTGAAAAGTTAATTATACATGAACGTGGTAAATTCACAATTTGATAATTGATATACCTTGAAATTTATCAAATCGCGAACAAGTGAACTCAGTGAGAAGGAAAACTTTTTATTGTCCACACGCAACGTGACCTCGTCAAGCAAGCAAGTGATCTCGTCAAGAAACTTGTCAAGGAAAACTCGTTTGTTGTACACATGAGCAAGTGAACTCGTCAAAAAACACGTCAAGGAAAACTTGCCCGTCGAACACACAAGCGACATTAGCTAATCAGTTGACATTCAAACGATAACTTATTCTTTGCGTACGTATGTTACTGTAGCTTGGTACTACTGAATTTATATAAATATTGAAAAGAGTTAAGAAATGTTTAATATAGTTCTAACATAACTTACAAAAACAGGAGAATTATATATATAAATGCGGTCAATTCACTCTTTGATGTATAACCTGAAAATCCCCATATCACAAGAGTCCTCTTGACAAGTCTGTGGAAGGTTCGCTTGCTTGTATGTGTTCATCGGACAAGTTTTCTTTGGCATGAGCCAGTGAACTCATTTAGAAAATGTTTAGAAACTACTGAAGGAAAACTTGTTTATTATAAGTAATAGCATGGTATTCAGGTTGATTAGTGATTAAATGTACCTGAAAGCCGAGCAAAGTTTAGTAAAAGTCGCGAGGCGCGAAGCACCGAGGGACTTTTACTAAACCTCCCGAGGCTTTCGGGTACATTTAATCACTAATCGACCTGAACGCCATGCTATTACTTTGTAATATTATGACTACCGAGAGAATGGGATGTTTTGATTTACTTGCACGAGTTGAAATAAATATTGAACCCTTTGTTAGTTGGGAATTGGACAAAGAGCGGTCATTAGTTAGTTATTCAGAGATCATTCTATTAAACTTGGAGACTGAGGTTCTGTGTTTTCGAATCAAATGTCCATTTGTAGAATTTGTACGCATAAACGATGAGGTACGATTAGTAGCTAATCAACCCGATTTCGAGGTAGCTATGATATTATTGTATACACAACACGAGCAAGTGAACTCGTCAAGAACCTTGCTGAGGCAAACTTGTTCGTAGTACACACAAGCAAGTCCACTCGTTCAGAAACTTGCCATGAGCAAGTTTTATGTGGGGCTTTATTCTAGACATGAACTTATCACCAGCGAAACACGCACCCGTAATACAATTTGGCAGCATCGCAAATTTACCTGCCAAATCCTGACGTAGAATAAAGGCCAACCAGTTTCAGCAGCCGCTAGACCTTACAATATAAACATTATATGATATCTGTTTAACATGTTTTCGAATATTTCACAGAGAATTATCAAACTTACTACAAAAATGACTTGATAGAGCTGTAGGCGATAAAATGTAGTGTGGCTGAAATTTTTTTGGCGACAAAGAAGAGCTTATTGGCGGCGGTAATTTATGTTTTTTTCACGATGAGTCATGAAGAAAAGACCTTGGCGCTATTTGTTTGTTGGAATATTGTTCATTTCAACAATATGCGTCATTTTTTGCGACGCAAGAGAAGGTACAGTGGATATGGTAACAAACTAACAATTCACAAATGTTTGTGTTAAGGTCAGGGATTGTACGCAGTGGCTCAGATTATTTAATGAAGACTGGCAAAACAAAAACTTCATCCTCATGCATTCAAAGTGTCTATACAGATGTCAAGGATGTACCCAATATTTGACTCACTTAAAGGAAATTCTTTTCCATAAATTTAAAGAACCTATACAGATCAGAGTAAAGAATATTATTATACATTTAAATGACTAAAATGAACAAATACGCGCTGTTCAAATTTTAAGGCCCGTTAACACTGGCGATTTTTGTTGCAATTTTCTCCGTTCACCGTATGTGATCGAGTAGGTTGAGTGGCCAGTGCATTGGCAAAATTGTTTGACAAAGTATATTCGCCAGTTATCTACTCTGTTACATCGTTCAATAGGCGAAAAGTCGCAGAAAAATCGTCCGTGTAAATGGGCCTTAAAAACGTCAAGTTTTTATTTAAATCGTAGCTGTCATTGAATACATTTGAAGTGAGGTTTGTCTTCAGACAATCGTCTTTCATGGACTACGGTTAGCTATCATGAAAATCTAAGTTAAAATTTACTTATCAGTCTTTAGACACTGCCGAACAAAGTCGAAAAACGTTACCAACGGTGACGACTCATGTGAGACAAGTTCAGTTCAACAAAATGTTACGTTGCGAGGTGGAATCAGAGCGGGGTACTTCCATAAGCTTGCGCAGTTCGTTGCTATGGAGCTTTGTGTCCAGTTGTGCTGTCAAGAAAAAGGATGCGATGTTGCTTTCATGATTGGTAAAAATTGCTATGGCGTCAAATGTTTCAGTGAGGAGCTCTGCCGTGTTGTGCCTGCCAAGAATGCACCGCGCGCGCTCATGATAACCAAAGTTGATTTCAGAGGCGAAGGTAAAGTACTACACTTAATGCATAAACAAACTTATCAGTATTTTACCAATGACCTTGCAATCGCGTTCACTTCAAGGTAATGTGGGGTATCATTAACGGTTATAAACAACTTAAAACATACTAAAAACTGTTCCTTTAATCAACGAGTTCTTTACAAAGACTCACTGCTGCCACCGTCATTCTCTTGTTGTGCCACTCCCATTACGATATCATTGTCCGCTCCTGGAGAAACCTCTTCTACAAATATCTCAACATCATGCTCTAGATTCGCTGCTGCTTCACCTCGAAACATATCTTCAACATCTTTATCACATTTCACCTTCACGTGCTTCTTCACGTTATTAATCATACGTACTTGCCTCAACTGTTTCGCACTACCAACTTTGATTCCCAAGCCGGATTCCACAGCTTCCTTCAACCCAGACAACGTGAGTTCTTTTAGATAGCATCGAGTGACGTCCGTCTCTTCTTCGCCACTTTTCCACGCAAAAAATCTTTGAGCTGTTTGGGGGGATTTAGCCGAGGAAGGTTGATAATACATAGCTTGGTAGGCAGTGAGTCGTTCCTTCGGATCCTTCTTAAGCAACAATTTTAAAAGACTACACAATTTCTTGTCATGCTTGTGGTGGCATTCTAATTTATTTTCGATGTCAAGTTCCCCTTTTCTTAACGCCCTGAATTCGGAATCCCACTCGGATTGATTTTCCAAGTAACGACTGATAAAATACAGTACCATTCCGGCACTGTACATGTCTACTTTAAAATCATATGCTTCAGTCCAAAGTTCTGGCGCTCTGAAATACTCTGCATATGGATCGCCTTGTTCCAAAGTCGACAATTGTAACATTGGAGCGTCTGCCAGCACAGGACCCCACTGGCAATGTATTCCAATATTCCTTGCAAGTCCAAAATCGGCGATCTTGATTTTCACTTTATTAAATTGACTTCCGTCAGCTGAAATTTCGGTGCAAAGGATATTCCCTGGATGTATATCGCGGTGTATCCAGCCATGCGAGTGAACAGCATCTAAACCATTCAAAACTTGAGGGAAAACATGCTGATAAAATTGTGAATCTCGGGAAAATGTTTTACCAATTCCGCAAATTAAATATAGTAAACTCATGGAGCACAATTCCATTTGAATGCACAAATAATCAACGGTGTCAACTTTCATTTCACAGCTACCAAAGTATCTGACAACATTCCGATTCGCGGAACACTTCATTTCCCTAAGTAAATTTAATTCTCTTTCCTGATATTTCACTCTTCTGTCCACGTCTTGAGTACTGAATGTATCTTTGCGTTTGAATAGAGGCATGAATTTAATGGCATAGTCTCTACTATCCTTTTTAAGTTTCGCTTTGACGACAGATCCATAGACGCCCTCGCCAAGCATACATTCACAGTTGAATCGGCCATCTTCGTTTAAAGCCTTTTTAATTGAAGCATACTCAACGACGCTCTTTTCGCTCATGATCTTACTCAATTTGGAAAAAGAAATTAATCGCAAATCTTATAGAGTTACAATGTGATAGTAAACTAAACCCCAGCTAGACCTTTCGGAATACAATTCAGTTTTGAGGTTTGCTGTTGTGATGTTACATGATCCATGAGCGTCTATGAAATATTAATGATTCCAGGAAAACCACAGGCTTATTCGGCACAGTAGAAAGGTAGGATACACGGAATACGGACACACGGAGAACGGTTACAGAGTACAGATTCGGAGCACGCATTTCGGACAGGAAGTGCGAATAGACGCAGGTTACAGACAACGGACACGGTCACGGACTACAGAGAACAGCCACAAAGACGACGAGCGGACATGAAGTACGAAGAAGATGAAAAACGGCTACGCTGAATACTGCACAACCATGGATATTTTGCACAAAAACATGGAATTGCAGCCGACTTCAAGCGATACAATTTGATGAAAAATACGTCAATTCGATGTAGCTAGCTGCATAACTTGACTTACGATTTTCGGAACAACAGATTGAACGATTACACTGTTCAAAATTTACGGTTTCGTAAGCAACATATCCGATATTTGTTGCATGTCTTATAAGGCAAGCAACTTTCATGTAGCTTAGAATTTCGTGTCTGTCCTGTCCTGCCCGTAAATAAGGGAATTACCGAGTATTTCCGAGAAACATTTTCGAGCATAATATTGATAATCAGCAGCACGTAGCAGTCTAGCAGATCAAGCCAATTCTTTTACCGCAAATAGAGAATCACGCGAGGAGTCGTTTAAGCGAAAAACTGCTGTTCTTTTGGCTTTAGAACTTGCAAAATCGGATTTACATGTTCGCGTGAGCGGATCAAGTTCGATAAAGTAAGTTTGACTACGAAGGATATGTTCACTTGAAATCCACTCAAAATAGTGATCCAACAAGCTGATTACATGAAAATTTGATGAAACAATCCAGCTGGACTGTCAAGAGAAGCGAAGATGACTCGCAAGGTAGATTGAACCATTTGTGATTGGATATGACCCCAAGTGTGCATAGGCCTACGTTTTTACAGCCAATTACTACTAAGCCATCATTGTACACTCTTCCCGAGTCAATTTTGCTGCTCTTGCAATATACAGGTGGATTGTTTCATCAAATTTCCATATGATCATCTTACTGGATCACTAAGTGTATATTTTGAGTTGATTTCAAGAGAACACATTCGTCGTATACTTGAAACAAACTTGTTTACTAAAGCGCAATGTGCTAATGCGAATATGTAAATGCGATTTAAAAGTTATGAAGCCCAAAGGACGGCAATTTTTCGCTCAAAACTCTCCTCGCGTGGTTGGTTATTTGGGTCGATCGGCAACGTGTAAAAGCCAACAAAACGCAAAAACTATGATTCTGTAATACGAATCCATACAAAGGTGGGGTTGGGGTCGTCAACAAACATGCGATTTGCACATTTTTACTTCCGCCTTCACTTTTTTGATGGGTTTTATTAGCAGATGCGATATCAGTTTGCATGTAATTCAAATTGGCTTCATAGTCCCTGCCAGGCAAAAACCATTTGAAATGCGTGCGTGTTTGTAACTCAGTCTGACTGCGGCACTGTTGGAATGCAACTATTCGCGCCTTAGCGCGTCTTTCACAGTGAGGGACTGGCTTTAGTTCATTTAATAATGCCCTTGTTCGAATTTGGCATGCAGCATGTACGCTCTGCGTACCTATTTTTCAAATAAAGTGTTTGTTTTCTAGTCTATCTGAAAAAGTTCATGCCAGAGAGATTGAAATGTTTTCAAACGTTAGTAGAACACAATGTGACTTTGACAGGTGGACTACGAGCTGGCAATTTTACAGCGGTAGGACACATTGACAATTTAGACGCATGTGCAAAACTGTGTTGTGTCAGAGAAAATTGCGATCTCGCGTTAATGGTCAAGCGTCATTGCTTTATGGTGCAATGTTTGGACAAGGAACGATGTAAGAGTGCACCTGTTATAAACCAAGAATTTCACACTCATGTCGTTAGAGTGAATAGAAGCAAAGTGATTGCCAACGAACAACAGACAGGTGGGGACGACAACTAAATGTAGAGCAGTATACCGTATTTACTCGTTTGAGCGCTGCCCTCGATTGAGCACCGCCCCCAAATAAGCGTCGCATTTGAGAGCAAAAATATTTAAAGAGCACCGCCCCAAAATGAGCGCCGCACTAATTATTCACAAAATGCGGAGAGCTTGTTTTCTATGTTTGCTTTTAGAAATATCGTCATCAAGTGCGACAATTCTATCGGAACGTTGCCAACAAGCGTCTTGTTCGCAACGTCCCGCTGTTTGGTTGCTTACATTCATATCAGTGTTGAAAATAACAAACGATCAACGTAAAAAACCTTCATCTTCATTGCTTTAAAGTGTCTACACTGAGATCAAGAGTTGTACATGTTTGTAATACTTGAGTCGTTTGAAGAAGAATTGCGATATACTGATATGGAAAACGCTTTACAAATAAAAACTTTATCTTCATGGATTCATAAAATGTCCGTTTCAAAGTATTTACATAAACATTTCAAGTATATGAGCATGAAGTTTTGGCATGAAAAGATGTAGTACATTTCTTATTTAAAAGGGTTAAATATTACAAATATGTACAATCCCTGACCTTGAAGTAAGCACTCTGACTGCATGAAGAGGATGTTCCTAAAAAATATGATATATAACAGTCTTTTTCAAACTCAAATGCTATAAATGGGTACAATCCCTGATTGAATAAAACATCTTGATACTATAATTCATCTGCTATTTTCTCCTTAGTGCGTGCGCTAATCTCTGGCTCGGAAGGAAAGACTTCACAGTTAAAGTGCAAGAATAGTGCTGTATTGTACAACCAAACATTACTAGGCGGGTACGATGCTGGAAAGTTCAAACCACTTTCACATTCCACCAACATGTCGGCTTGTATTCGCTTATGCTGTGGTGAAATGACATGTGATGTAGCTTTAATGATCGAGAGAAAATGCTACGGAGTAGCGTGTAAAACGACGAAATTGTGTGAAACCATTCCTGCTAAGAATTCCGCCATGCTGAATCATCTTAGCCCGAAGATTTCGTACATAACAAGCAGAAACGAAGAAGGTTTAAGTTGAAAATTTTTTATCGATCCTACGTCTATTCACAAAGGTGCCTGTATTAGAAAGGTGTTTGTATTAAAGAGGCACATTAATTGACGCACATGTGCACTAGAGAAGTTGTCACATTAAGGAGATGTCCGTATTAAAAAGGGACCCACATCAAGGAGGTTTTCGTATTGGAGGTGTCCACGTTAAGGCCAGTGCACACGAGCGATTTTTGCTGCGATTTTTCTCCTTTTAGTGTATGTGATCGAGTAGGTTAAATGGCGAGTGCATTAGCAAAATTGTTGGACCAAGTATACTGGCCAGTTATCCACTCTATCACATCGTTCAACAAGAGAAAAATCGCATCGAAAATGGCCCGTGTGAACTGGCCTTTAGAGAGGTGTTCATATTAGACAGATAGCCGTATTTGAGAGATCTACATATTGACGAGGTGTAGATTAAAGAGATATCCACATTAGAGCGTCGTCCATATTAGAGGGGTATTCACGTCCATATTAGAGAGGTGTCCTCATTAGAGTGGAGCCCGTTTTACAGAGGGGTCTATTTTAGAAGGGTGTCCACATTAGAGTAGTGCTCGTATTAAAGAACTGTCCACATTACGAAGTGTACGTTTCAGAGAGGTGTACGTGTATGAGAGGTAACAGACTATAGAGAGGTGAGCGAGAGACAGTTTACGTATTATGCATTTGACTGGTAAAAAAATGGTTTATAAGTTTTGCCGAATCAAAAATATCTACCACCTAATTCTATAAAATCTCTTGCAGTAAACTCGATAATGCTTCAAAGGCAAAACGAAATATGCAAGGCTAACGTCATATCTTATGACGTCACGCTTCGGGGTGGAAGGCATGCTGGAAAATACAAGGCATTTGGGCGAATCGATGACATGAGAGAATGCATACGTGTATGCTGTATGGAGAAATACTGCGATCTCGCTTTTATGATCAACGCCACGTGTTTTACAGTGCGATGTTACAGCGAGGAAAGTTGTCAAGAAGTGAGATCCCCTGGGCCCAAATTTAAATCAATGTTGTCCTACGTCATTAGAGAGAGACACAAAACGCATCACAAGTTGCCAGGGAATTTACATAGACATACATTGCAGAACAAAGGCTATCAAAGAGGTAAAATAAAACATCATGATTGTTTTAGAGAAGGGCAATGATCGGTGCTTTTATGTCACTTGTGTCGTTTAGTCGTACTTTATAATTAATTCGTGCCGTCATCAAGTATTTCGTGTTTTTCATACGCGCGTATAAAAACACTGCATTCAAAACATTCCAAATCATGGCTGCCTATATAAATCGATTTTTGCTAGAATTTAAGTGAATACTTGTGTAGCTATCTGTTGAAGATTTTCTAAGTAATACCAAATTTCAAAGACTTGAAATTTTACGTATACCGCGCACGAAGGGGACTGAAAATGACGTGCAAGAATGCCTTCAATTTCCGCCATATTTGGCTTCACTTTTTTGGCCGAAGTTGGCCTTCCATGTATATAGTTCATTGAGCGTGCAATGATTATTTTGAACCAAACTCTGATCCAAAACAGTATGTTAGAGCACGCTGAGCACGTTTACAAACTAAAAATATTCATCGTAAAATGATTGCACTCTTGTATTATTTTAAAACACCATTTATCTCCATTCTAGGTGCCCACAATAATTCAACAAAGTACACAAATTCATCTGAAGCGTCTCAAGTTCCATCTCCAAGCCCACTAAGCGTAGACAGTGACCAATATTGCACGAGTAGCGACGTGATGTATAACGTCACGCTACGAGGCGGCGTTGCATCCGGGAAATTTCACGACAGAGGAATATTGTCCGGTATACAAGAGTGCTTACGTATTTGCTGCATTGCAAAGTCGTGTGACATCGCATTCATGCTTAGTGACCATTGCTTTTCAGTCACGTGCTGGAATCAGACCTTGTGCGAAGTCGTGACCGCGCGATCGACTGGTTTTAATCCACGCGTCGTATACATATATGCTAGATCCAACATGAGGAATCAAAACCCAAAATTCACGACAAAAGAAAAGAAGCCAATTTCAAAACTAACATCTGGACAGTCAATACACCATATTGACGAAAACACTTACCAAAATAATCTCACTACTAACTGTACTACCCAAAGTACAAACGAGAAGAAACTGAAGAAGGCTGATAGTGTTAATAAAATTTTGTCCTTGATGCACAAACACAAAAAGCATTTAAAACATGTGAAATCGTCAAGGGGGAGGCAAAAACAGTACAAAAAACTGGCTCACAGCAATAGAGCAAAACTCAAGCAAATGTACGCACAAGAAAGAAGGCTTCTCCGAAAGTTAGCGTTGTTGAAATTGCGCATGGAAATGCTAAAAAGAGGAGAGCATCATGGCGAAAATAAGAAAGATAATGTGCTAGTGGAAGCTTTTGAAGACGAACCAAACGCTACTGAGTTTAGTACCAACACAAAATCTCCGCATCAAAGGAAAGTTAAGATGGAAAAGGGAACAAGTATAGAAGATACTAAGGATGTTTTGCTTTCAGAAACTTTAGAAGACGATTCACTGAAGATGTCAAACATTTCCTTATTCAGCAACAACACAAATTCTCTTCCTAAAAGCAGAAATGACATGAAAAAAGTACCAAATAAACACGAAACAAACGATAAAGCGCTTTTGGAACGCTTTCACGAAAACCAAAAGGTGTCAAACACTTTTTCTTTTAGTGATAAAACGAATTCATTTCATGAAAGCAAAAATAGCAAAAAACCAGCCGAAGAAAAAGAGAAATATATTAAGAATAGAGTAGTTTCGGAAGTCTTTCAAGAGGACTCTCAGGTTTCAAAAAGCTTTTTTGCATTTAGCAACGAAAGAAATTCCTTCCGTCAAAGCCAGGAAAATACGAAAAAGATTAAAGAAAAGAATAAGCACGGTAATTATAGTGTGCTTTTGAAAGCTTTTGATGAAAACCAGAAAGCTTCAAAGGTTATTTCCCTTGGTAAGAAAACAAACCCTTTTTACCAAAGCAAGAATAATATGCAAAACGCTGTAAAAAAGACTAAACATGATGAGGGTGGTGTTGTTCTTGAAGCATTTGAAGAGAGCCCTGTTAAGAAGTCGAAGAATTTTTCACATAGTAACAACACCAATTTTCGTTTTGAATTAAACAAGAACAATATGGAAAAAGGTGAAGGAACTGATAAACAAACAAAAGACAGTGTGCTTCTGGCAGCTTTTAAAGAAGACATCAAGGTGTCAAGAACGTCTCCGTATAATAACAACACAAAGTTTCGCCATCGAAACAACAGTACTACAGAAGCTGCAGAGAAGACTTCAAATGTTTTTTTCCATAACAATACAACACAGTCACGTCTTCCAGAAGATGTAAAGTATTATTTTCCTGAGGAAAAAAACGCTAATATGCTTTTAAAACCATTTGAAACACCAACCAAAATTATAAGTACCTTTTCAAACAATACCAACACCATCTCTGCCCTGGAATGTGAGAATAATACGCGACAGAATCCAAAAAAGAGAAGACGGCTGAAACTAAGAAGCCACCCCATGAAAAGAACTCCGTTAAACTAACTAATGTAAACATTTTTAGCAAAGTAAAACAAGAAAATTTCTTACAAAACTTGACAGAATATCGTGAACCATAACCAGAAAAAGATGGAACTACCGCCAAAACTTTTCAATCACTTAAAAGAACTGAATAGAATAAAAGCATTGAAGACTCGATCAGCCTTTTTAAAGAAACAGAGCCAGTCAAAAGTTTTGGAAGTATGGCGATTGTAGGATTATCAAATGTACACAATAGCTATATCTTCGGAAAACATGATCAATGAAACACAAGGTTTTCTAGAAACGGCCAAAGAAAATAATCAACAATCTGCAGAAAAGCTAAAAACAGAATGAAAATGTAACTCAAAGTGAGTGTGGAGAAAGAACAAAACAGAGAGTATTCAAGTTTCATAAGAATAAGATACCAACTGAAAGACCAGATTTTTTTCTTCAAGAATGGTATAAAAATTGATGGGAAGAATTCAATTTCACAATAAAACACGTTTAAAAAATTTCGCATGACAGTAATAACAAAAGTGTTTATTCATGTACGATGAGTGCATACTCCCAGGCAGGACCTCCGTGGAGAATTAAACGGGGCAGTTACCCCTGGGCATGGCCCATGGAAGGGGTCTGCGTGGACTCCCTCTGAAATAAAATATTTTGTGGAATTGTAGAAATGCTAGAAGAATGTGATATATTGTATAACGGTTTGCTACGTATGTGTCAAAAAATTCTCAATCGCCATTATTTGAATCAGTTTCTAAATCGTAATTGCATGAATTTTGCGTTTTTAAGTACTTACAAGACGCAAACGCAGTTTTTCCATGGAATTTACATAAAGTATGGCACTCACACTAAATTCATAGACCGCTAACATGCCTTGTTTTGGTTTGTGGGCGCGCGATCAAAGATGGCGCAAGAAAGATTTGCAAATACTTTGCCTTTTTGCGGCGTTAAAGACGCTCAAGATGCCTTGGTCGTTGCCATTCATGCTTTCATGATAGAGGGAGGATATAAATGCATAGGGATCGGGGAAGAGGTTTGCATTATTTGTCAATCATGCCCGTTTTTTATCGCACTTTTTGCAGCGTATAAAATTGTTGCGTTTCGTATCCAGCTGAAAATTTACATATTGTACATTTGTATCACTGTCTGTACAAATTAGTTTTGTTTCTCATGGAAAGTAATATTAAGTAGAAGTTAAGACTGTTTAAATTTGGTTCAACGTTCAAATTATCAACAACTCTGAAGTGTAGAGCGTGTAATATTTTATCACGCTAATTCTTGTTGCAATTTAAAAGTGAAAGCGAAAGTCTACCCACTGTAGATTTCAGTCCACTTGAATTCCCAATACTTGGCTATTTAGCAATATGTTCTAGCTAGTATTTGCAAATGAAAACTGTGCAGAATAGCCTAGATTTATTATTTTTAGATTCCAGAGTCTGCAGGCAATATTTCCACGGAAGCATTGCCCCAAGGTTGGAATAACTCTTTAGACTTTTACGCGATACAATACAAACAACCAAACTCATATCAGAAAAAGTTTTTGCTGAAGATTCTACGAATCGGAAGCCGGCTTGCCGTTCACTTACTGGTTAGTTAGTATTCCACAACGTGTTTACTTTGTTGTCAACTTATAAGATCAGCACTAATTCATGTTACCTATGTGTTGCAAAAGTCAAATTACTCTTTCTGCATTGTCTTAAGTACAGTTGCACTGAATGGTGCCTTATCTAGATATTCATAGTATCAATAGCTGAGCAGGCTAATGGCTTGCATAACTACTCTAGAAACTGGCAATATTTTTACTGTAATTGTGTCAGGACGTTGATAATGAAGTGAGCTATGATCTGACGATAAACACAACTGACTATGTAACTGGAGATAACGAGCAGCTCCTAAAAAACCTTTATGACTATTCGCAGTAAGTGAAACGTTACTTTGTTATGGATCAGCTAACCCTCATATGGATTAGCTTCATTACATCTTCTATTGATCTTCTTCTATCATGACAATCTGTGTAGAATCTGTGACCTTTCAGTAGCAGTGCAGTAAACCAGATGTTTACAATCCTTTTATGGATTTGCTAATATATGTACAGATTAACTTACTCTTTCTCAGATTTACAAAATCTTTTTTTATGCATTTGTTCAGAGTTGTGAAGAAATTTGATCAACTTGAACAAGTTTTTAAATCAGACATTGCAAATAAAGTAAATGCTGCTAACGAAAAGAAAACAGAAGCAAAACCAACTCAAAATGAACCAACAAGGTATACATTGCACAGGATGCAGTGAATTGTGGTCTACTCAGAAGTTCATAGTATGTTTTTGTAACAGTTTGTTACAGAATCAAACTTGTTCACAGTTTTAATACATATAACAAAACAAGTAACCCTACTTTCGTAAGTTGACTGCAAGTTGACCTTCTAATGTAATTGACAAAATTTTGAGAAATCTTAAACCAGGAAAATTCATCACAACAGTATGAAACAGCATCCTTCAGTTATTAAAATTACAAAATTTTGTTGCAAAATGCTGTGAAATGTGAAAAGTGTAGCTTTGTGAAGTTGGCAAGTTTTGTATACATTTGTACTAAGCGCGGAAATATGTAACTAAATCAGTTACCGACTTCTGCACATAATACAATAGTATGCAAAATTTGCCAACTTCGCAGGACTATATATCTTCTGTCTTTTGAAATAGTTTGCAACAAAACTTTGCAGTTTTGTTTATGTTAGGATGCTCTTTCATACTGCAGTAATGAATTTTTCTAGTTTGAGCTTTTTCAAGATTTTTTCCATTATGCATTTGGTCCATTGTAAAGCAGTATCGCTTTACTGTTTACAATGAAACCAGGCGATATCTTCCCATATCAATAACATTGGGTCTTATGAGATGGTCCTTTCATAAAGAATTTTGTGATACAGTTGAACCCCATTAGTACGACCATCGTTCGGCCAAAATATTGTGGTCGTCTTAACGGGGTGGTCGCATTATCGAGGTTATCGTCTGGCGGGGTTCCACTGTATAGTCACTAATACACTTGAAATTCAAGGGGAATAGACTTGGAAGGCAATGCAATTAAAAATTTAAAATATAGTGTTTCTACTTTAGCACTACGACGTTTGAGCATATGATTTGATTCTAACCTTGTCCAGTGGACTAACATTTTCAGACTCGCAAGTCGCCACGTGTTTTCAAGGTGTTATATATAAATATTTCTAGTTCTTCGTCTTCAAGACGTCCTGTTGTTTATCCGGATGATCCTTTAAGAATTCCTCCCCGATATGGCTCAAGAGAACGGTATAAACATACAAAATATTTGGCAGAAACGCACATTTAACAGCGCTTACGACGATACAACTTCTTTCAGAAAGTCATCCATCGTCTAGTGAAGATAAATGAAGTCGAAACACGCGTGTTTTGCGTTTTGACATTACACACGCGTGTTTCGAAAAATTCCCTTTAAATTTTCCCGCGGCACCATTATTGATTGCAGGCTCTAAACAGCGAACTCAAAGTATACCTGGAGTGATAATCCACTAGGAATATTGACGGCTTACAAAACTTCGGTCGCAAAGTTTAGCACTAGACTTTGTATCTGTGTTTACTCCATAGAAATAATAGACGTAGAATGCGTGCCCCCTATTTCGCTTCAGTCAAAACTTTGCCTCAATAGAATGGCTAAAGGGCATTTTCATTCGGTCGAGACTCTTGCGATGAAGAATTTCGCGCGGTTTCGGGACTTTTGCACGAGAAGTGAGGTTTGTTTAAACATGTTTGGTTTGTATTTTGTAAAGGGTAAATCGGTTGACGAAAGTTACGTTTATTTCCAAATTCAAAATGGCACATTCAAAAGACCACACACGTTGAAAAGCCCAATGAAAAGTGGAGACTTTTTTTGTCATCAGCACGCATTCAATGTCTATTATTTCTATGGTTTACTCACAAAATTGTAAAAGTACACTTCCAAAAAAGTTAAGGAATTAGTTTAATACTTCTACGGTATTTCTACAATTTGCGAAGTTCTGCTCGTGTTTAACAACTGCGGGTGTATCCAGAAATTTACCCCAAATAGCAGAACGCTCTTATACTTTCCATGCCATTGATATGTTGTTATTATGATACCAGTAAGCTTTTAAAATAATCACTACCTATACAAGGAAAAACTTTATATTACGAAACAGACGCTTTACGGCAGTATGAATAGGTGCAAACATTATGTTTGTCTGCTAGGGATCCCACAATTGTTGGTCCTTACAGCTACGGAGATCCTGATCGATTCCCTGGTCACCCTGGGTTAGTATGCTTAACTTTTCCACGACACGTGCAAGACCGCGCGATGAACTTATCTCGCGATAAATATGACCAATGGCGTTGCAAGGGGCGCACTTATACAACTTGCCTTTGCTTGTATTCCAATATTGTTGCGATTCAAGTTGCATGAGGAATTGCACAGTATAGTCTTGCTTTAGAACTTTAACGTACTTCCACTTCCCAGGGGAGGCGGAATGCTCATGGATCCATTTCGTCAGCGCAACAGGAGACCTGAAAACGACTTCGGTCATCCGGGACTGCCAAGGTATGCTGTTGAACACAGAATATTCCTCTTGTACACGCAATAAAGTCTTCCAGACAAGTTCAGATTCTTGCTATTTTATCAAGTCGCACGTCAAACTGTGACTTGTAAACTTCAACGAAAGTTCAATACATGCAAATAATTGCTCACACTTTAGAGGGCGCATCTCATGTTTTTTTTTCAGAGGAGCAGTGCCCCCAGGAGCAAGGTTTGATCCATTTGGGCCAGTCCCACCAAATGGTGGAATGGGAGGAAACTTTCGACCCGGCAGATTTGGCGGGTAAGTCAGTCACAGGAGATGAAGGTTTTGCATCAGAAGACGTATTGCAACTCTTCTTTAAAAATGACTCAAACATTATAAATATGTACGCTCCTTGACTTTTGGACACCTGGTGGCGCCCTAGAGTTTTATTTCCGGGGGTATTTTGATCGTATAAACAAGTAAATTGGAATGCCGAAATAATATTTTGGTCGCGAAACAAACGTTGAATATCTTGCGTTTCCTTCGGTGAATTTTTTCCACACTTTGCACATCAATTGCTGGTGGTTTACTTGTTTATTTGCCAGATTTTAAAAAATTAAATCGATACGTTTTTGAGTAATTCGCGAAAATTTACTGTGGAAAACTCCTTCGATTTATTTTTTTCAAAATTGGTGTGTAAGTTTAAAAGAGTAAAAACTTTCTTTGTGCAAAATATGAAAAAAATTCCCCGAGGGAAACGCAAGATATTCAACGTTTGTTTTGCGACCAAAATAATATTTCGGCATTCAAATTCACTTGTTTGTACGATCAAAATACCCCCGGAGATAAAACTCTAGGGAGCCACCTTAAATCGACGATATTATTGCACAAGAAAAGCTGCGAGTTAAAACGACTCAAAAATTATAAATATGTACTATCCCTGACCTTGCCACATGCCATTCAAATGAAACATTTCTCTCATTTCCAGTCCAGCACCGGATCACTTGCCACCTCCAGGCTTTGAAGATGACATGTTCATGTGAAATTGAGGAAACACCTTCTGTCCAAAACCTACTTCTATGTTCGTTAATTCAGATACAAAAACTTAAACTATGTAGACATTTGTACAAAAATATTGCACTAAAAAATTGAATACAATCTACAAAGATATCTTTATTGCTTTATTGTGTTTATGATCTGGCAAAACCTTTATATTCCAATTAGTATTAAAACAGGAGAGTGATTGATTAACATCAGTACTAGTTCATCGCAGCATAGGTTACAAGAACAAGAAATAGCACGTTGCCGCAAAATGCAAAGTCAGCATTTTGTTCATTGATTTTATGCTCAAGCGTTGCAGAATAAACACCTTTTTTAATGATATTGAGTAATTCACAAATCAAAAACAAGCGATTTGTGCAATTTGATGTACCACTCAAGTTAATTCACCTATATTAACTATAGCAAGTTTTCAGCACATCTCCTTCCCTTGACCATGGTCTAACTCAAACACAAAATCAGAAATAAATCAGCAGGTAGACAGTGACAAGAGTTACAGTCAAACAAAATGTCCTCTTGCCTGCAATATTGCAAGACTGTAATTTTTGACTCGGAGATTGCTGCAAGCAATTTGGAACTGATGTTAAAAATTTGTAAGTTTGACTTCATAATAAGATTTGCAAACAAACCCTGTGATTAGATTAGTTGGCAATAAATAAACCAATCATATACTTCAAGCTGTACAACTGGATTGCAGCTTCACTCCTTTGAAGTAGCCAACCATAAGGCTTTGTTTACAAATCTGAAGGTGAAGTTCATTTTGGAACTTGTAAGTATGAGTTGCAAACTGCTTAGCACAATAGTAGAGTCAAAACTGCAATATTGCTCTGCAATATTGCAGGGAAGAGAAGATCCAGTTTGACTGTAAAATAAAATCCAGGAAGCCTATTAATCAATAAAGGAATACAAAACTTAATAACCTAATGTAATTCCACATCAAAAAAGCACTAAATTCATACTACTTATAATAAATTCATATAAATTAGGCTAAAAATCAATTATGCCAGCAGCCTTCACATACTTTCCTTAAATACAGAATCAGCTACAGGCTGGCAAAATTTTCAATACCATTGATAAAATCTGCTCTAATTCCTAATAATTCTACACACTGCACTAAATTTAGTGCACTAGCCTCTACTAATATTGTCAAAAATAATTTAGATTGGAAAATAGGCATTCTTTTACACATAAATTTGGTTACATCGCATCCCATCTATACATTTTCATGTTTCTTGTAATATAGACTGTAGAATTTATTGCAGACAGCAGCCGTTCGCCTCCTTTGCTTTTAAACGCCTTGTTGGTTTGTATTTCTCCAAATAAGACAACTGGGTTGTGTTAATTGCACCTCGCCTTTGCCTACAAAAGTTAAACACCACCATAAACTTCAAACTTATTAAACAATTTAAATATCAATTCTCAAAACGAAATCAGAAAAATTCAAGAAATATGCAGTTGCACCTTTCTAGTTAACCTGTTCAAAATCATCCTGCTCGTACTGGCTTTTCCAATAAAAACACCTTTTAAAAGTTGTCTTTGTATTCTACAAGTACTTGATAGTTTTATGTGTGTTTTCAAATTTGGTGAAAAAAAGTGAAATTTCAATTTGAACAGTGCTACAGAGTTTGAATGTTGAACACTCACTTAATGTTGGATACAAACTATACATTGCAGTATAATTATTGGTACAGTAGTTTAAGTTAGTGTACAGGAAACAAGGCTATGAAACCAAAACCATAAGGGGCCCACACATATTCTGGTCAGCGCTGATTCAAAGTATGTTTTATAATTATCCGACTAGTTTTATCAAAAATGCCGTGACAATATAAGGCCCCGATTACACTATACCGGATTGCTATCGTAGTGGCTCAAATTTTGCAACTATCAATGCTCTATAAAGATTTGTAATGGTAAAGACACAAAGAAATACACAAAATCTGCCAGCCTAGTCAATATTTGCTGATAATTATTGCTCCTTGAACAGCAAACGAAGATATTGTGACGAGTGAATCCGGTATAGTGTAAACGAGGCCTAAGTACTACGATATACATGAAGCTGCTTAACCTATTCAAGTTCCTTTTCATATTTGAAGTCAAGACATTTATCTTCATCAGGTTTTGTGGTCAGTGTTCATCCACTTGGTTGTTCTACCCCCCCCCCTGAACTAGCTGTCTCACTACATACCTTCTAATCAAGTCAACTGCATCTTCAAATTTCATTCCAGCTTCTATCAATGCTATTGCAACCAAGACCGGTGCCCTATATTACCAGAATCAACATCTTAATTTTTCCAACAAAACATACCTAACTATTGTATTCTCCAGCCTAACTTATTTAATTCAAACATGCCCACTTTACCCAGCTTCTACCCTGTTAAGCTGGTTACAGACGAGCTAGTTTTCTATGTCAAGTCTTCTTTGCCAAGTTTTTCTTTGTTACTTACATGTGTGAATGTGCAACAATTTTTTTGTAACACGTTTTCAATTGACTATTTTTCTTTGCTTGTATGCATCTGTACATCTGAGCAAATCAACTTTAGATAGGAGCCCGCTAACTGAAATTGTTCAAATGCTCAAATTTTTGGCAAGTTTTCTTTGTTGACCCATACAGACGACCACAAATTGTGCTTTGCCAATTTCTTCTATGACAAATGAACTAGTTCAAAAGCTAGTAGTCTATCTTTCGAACAAGTGCACTTATCATAGAAAAAATTGCCAAAGTTTAGCATACAGACAAGCAAAGAAAAACTTGTTATGGAAAACTTTTCATAAAAAAATTGCTCCTATGTAACCGGCTTTAAACTCTATCAGGTGAGTCTTAAATGGGGAGAGCTTTGCATGGATTAACTAAGATCATAACAGCAAGTAGACTTATCAGTTTTGAATCACATTCTTACCTTCCTAAGCCAGCAACACAATGCACAGCAATACATGATCCAGTCTTATCATGAAGCCTCACTTTAATCAAATTCAACCAGTCTTCTACAATTGTCTTTGGGGGTGCCGCACCATCGTCAAATGCCCAGTCCTATAAAATTAACAAAAAATATATACATTACCTACAATCAAAATGTAAAAAGTAATATTTTCAACAAAGCAGGAATGTATTGAGCAAAACACAAGGGTTTTCTTTTGGTGCTACCCAGAGTAAAAATGCCTAGCCATTTAACAGAATACAATAAATTGGTTTACTGATTTAATATTAAATTATGGTATGTTGCAGGTTAGCATACCATTTGAAATTGGGAAAAATAAACAGCTGAATGTACTTGAGAGGACCCATACTGTTTAACAAGTATGTTGTATACACAGCTGAGGATACAAGCAGATGCTTGTTTTCATGCAATTGTAAGCCTTAGAGATTTCTAACAATAACAAATTAACCTAAGTGCACAAATATTTGTCCATGTTAATTAATAAGGCCAGCCTTCAACAAACAAATATCCTCACCCAATCAAGTAGCCAAGCTAACCCCATTATAAACAGGAAGTCCCAACAAAATTTTTCAAGACTTTCGGTCACAAAATTTGAGAAGGGAATTATAATAGTTATCATCTGCATAGTCTTTGAAAGGCAATGACAAATCAGTTGAAATTACTGTGAAGATCAACTATTAAAACATACAGAAATTGAAGGTGTCATAAATGCTATACATTATAAACAAATTAACAACCATTACAGGAAATGCTTGCAAGTTAATGTATACCATAATTCATTAGCAACATTCCCCATCCACTAGCAGTGACAATGGCAAAGAAAATAATTTACAACAGACAAAACTTTTACTCACAATGATCAATAACAATGGAGACACAATTGTAATTACATGGAAACAGCAATTATGAACTTTCAAAAGAGGCATGTTCAGCATTTATTCACAAAATATTTGACAGCAAGTAGAGTAAACCAAGCTATTTCTACTTATCCACATAATCTTTATCAACACAAGCAAGTGTGTTAGACACCCCACCCCTTAAAATGCAAACAGATGCGGAAACCTGTTTTCGAGCATTGTATGAAATCGACGGTCAAACTAACGTCAAATTTCACCGCATTTACGTGAGAAAATTCCCAAAATAATAAATTGAATGGCAGACTTCATAGATCTCCACTGAATGACATTGCCTTTCCTCTATAATAACACATTTAAAAACTTTATAGGAATATAAGTAGTTTTGGATTATATGCTATAAAGGCGATTAATTATTCTAGGAATACGATAACTATATGAAATTTAACATGGACTTTCTACCCTTGGATTAAAACCAGATTTGGTCAACCTACAACAATTATTAGTTTAATAAAAAAAACCTTTATTTATGGGGGATCCTACCGGTTAAAGTATTTCTTTCAAACAATTTTTATTGCTTGAAAACGACTATCAAATCTGATTGCTAATGCTAATTCGGCTCCATTCATTTACTGCAAGGGCGTGCGAATCTTCAAAACGCTTTAACACTTATTGTCATAAAGAATTCGAAAATGACTTACCAAGACGCTTATACCTTCTCTCGTCAACGGTTCTACATTGTATGTCGGCTCGCAGACGCGAACTACATCATGAACATCGCGTCTTTTCAATTCCTAAAGACAAAAGAATATCTTCAAGAATCATGGCCACAATAAAATTTCAATTTCAAAAACACGTTGTACCTCTATATATGTTTTAAGATTCGCATTAGTCGGTCTATCCATGATCATGAATCGCATTTTTTTATACTCTATGACGGCCGGAACGCTTGGCGTGCTTCTTCTGCTTTGAACAGGGGCACCGCCGCCGATTTGTACTTTTGCTTCGGATGGCGTCTTCATTCTATTTTCAATTGTAGTCGTAAAAATCCAAAATTTCTATGCCAAAAACTAAGGTAAATTCTACTCTTTTTCAACTGTTGTTTAACTAAGTTCAACACCACTCTATACCCGTGTCCTTAGCCCATTCGTGTACAAAAAAACGGGCAATCGATTTTGAAAAAAATCACTCGTGTTGTGCTTGGCAAAATTCTCCACTGTCTTTCAGGAAGTACTCCATAAACTTCTGAAATCTGCACCGAAAACCGAAGAGCTGTAAGAGAAATCAGCTAGGATTAAAAGCAGAATATTTAAAGCATATAAAAGCCCTGCCTTTGCCCTCTATTTTGATGTAAAGATATCGTTATTAAGCGAGCAACAAACGCCAGAATAACAACGAGATACAAACGTGTTCTCATGAAATCACAACCGAGTCGATCCTCAGAGACGCGAATGTTGTACTTTCATTTCAAACGATCGCGGCTGACTTCGTACTATTTGAAAGCTAGGATCGCAAACATACTTACACCGTAAGCTCTGCTCATTGAAGATAAGATCCTTTTGTGAAAACAGGCCCCAACAACTTGGGAAAGTCTTTGACTCAAGTGACCAAGACTGAAGCTAAATTTTTCGATCAAAAAACTTGTTTTCTCTCGTAGAAGCCGGTTGCCTCGTGACGCAATAAACCGGAAATCGAGCATGCTGTGCATCCACTTCAACTAAACACTACCAAAGAAAATTTTATGAAAATGGCATAAAAACCGGACAAAAGATCATCAAATTTCTCAGACGTAAACGATTTATAAATTTAATTGCTTTTAAACTGGGAAAATCTAGGTTTACGGCTTAGAAATTAAATTGTTGCTAAGAAAACGTTTCTTTCTTAAAAGGCGGAAACATCGTAACCGCTGGACCACGCGCTGATCTCATAATTGCTGGAACGTTATAGCCTCCATTTATTTGTCAAGAAATTCATTCATTGTGACGTTCAGTTTGATTCTTGAAGCAGTCAAAAAGGAACTTTAGGTACCCCTGTTTTTGTAAAAAGCGTGAGCGTGCTGCAACTTCCAAAAAAATAATAATAAATGCCTAAAATAATTCTCTATTTAGGCTTACTACGTTTGCAAACGCTGTACTAATGTTGCAGTTTAACTTTGGCGAATGGTGCAATGTTGCATCATCAAGTGACGTCATGCACTTCCCGCATGCAAGTTACTTGCGGCTGGAATGAGATGATGAAGTTGTCAATATGGTTTCCATTAAACATAAAAGAAGCAATTACACGTATTTAGACTAAGTGGTGTAATCGTACGAAGAATAACGAAGAATAGTAATGCGGTATGACGTCATTTTATTACATTTCGCTTCACGAGCCGGTAATTGGTTGATAAAAGCGAAGCGAAATCAGTAGTAGTAAACTGTGATTGTAGCTTTCGCATGACAAAAAAATTATAAGGGAGCTCACTGGTAAAATGCGTGAAGCGATCTCATAGCAAATGTTGTATTTGCTTTCTGACTGTATGTGATTTTCAACATGCAAGACCTTACCGATTCTTCTCTTTTACCCAATGACCTCGTTTCCATGAAAACATATTTTAGCTTGTCAAGGGCAGATAAAGACTATATTCCAATGCATTCCTGGACAAATTTGTTTCTTGTGGAACTTAGGCTCAATAACAATGTGATTTTCAGCCCAATTAAGCACGAAACATGAATAAGTAATTGACATGAAAACGAGGTCATTGGGCAAAAAGTGAATAAACGGTAAGGTCTATTGAACTCGTTCTCGTGTTGTTAAAGATTCATTGCAATAGCATTGGTTTATTGGACAGATGGTTCGGCAGAATTGCCGTATTTACTCGTTTGAGCGCCACCCTCGGTTGAGCACCGCCCTCGAATAAGCGCCGCATTTGAGAGCAAAAATATTTAAAGAGCTTCGCCCCCGAATGAGCACCGCACTGATTAATCCCAAAATGCGAAGAGCTTGCTTTTTATGTGTGCTTCGCCATCAAATGCGACAATTCTATCGGAACGTTACCAACAAGCGTCTTTTTATTCGCAACGTCCAGCTGTTTCGTTGCTTTCATTTATCTCAGGTTACGTGCCACGGGCGCCGTTTTCAAGCGTTTCCAAGCGTTGAAGTGTTTATTGTTTTAAAGCTTAGTTAATACTTTCTAATTTCAATATATTCAATTAGCTGCAGCCTCTGTCCTAAATTGTTTGTGTTCGCGTGAAAACACAAATGAAAACGCTCAAATCACCGTGTGTACATAGCCTCAGTGTTGAAAATAACAAACGATCGGCGCAAAACCAAATATATTTAAAGAGCGCCGCCCTCGATTGAGCACCACCCCCGAATAAGCCCACCGCGGCGCTCAATCGAGTAAATACGGTATCCAAACTTCAAAAGCGTTTTATGTGAGAAAAGCCGACTATTCATAAGAAAACAGATTACAGTCGGGCCAATGGAAGCGCTTCGAAGAATGCTGACCAATCTATTTCCTAACTGAGAGGAGCTACTTTGAACAATTCCTTCATTTTGAAAATTTCTGTAAAAAGTTCCTAATTTACTGTTTTATTGGCAGTCAAGCTTTCCCTTTTCAGCAATTTGATTGGTCCATAAAACAGGAACTTGAAAACTTCTATACAAATTTTCAAAATTTTAAGAATTGTTCAGAGGAGCCAGCAAGGAAGTGGTCGAAATTAGAAAATGAACTGGTCAACATTTTTCGGAACGCAGAAATTGGAACGATTGTTATCACTCGCTCTCGTGTCGCAAGAGGCTCATCGCAATAGCGTGAGTTTTTTAGGTGAACGGTTTAGTACAATTATCCAAATCATGAAAGTATTCTTTTACAAAAAGCCGTTCTGCAAAGTTTGCGAATCATCTATTTTTGTATTACATGTGGAAAGTTCTTCAGTTTCGGCTAAAAAACGACATCGATTTTTGAAGGTAATGCCAAAATAAACAAATTTTCCAAATTTTGTTCGCAGGACTATATTCCACATTATACAACATCTTGCAACCACACTTTGCTGTTTTACTGCACTTTCCAATTGTGGTGATGGATTTACCTAGATCACCCTTTAGTCATATAAGGCAAATTGTCCACTGCTCGGTGGCTGAAATTAATCAAACTGCATGAACAATCCGCGTGATATTACTGTTTGAATAGTCGCAGTATGAACTTTTGACAAGAAGTTCCACAGAGAAGCTGCGATTCATGTGTTCATGGCTACTAGGTGTCTAATGAATGTAGCGGATCGTATACGCATTAATATAGTTGCTATTCCTGAGAATATATAGCGAATCTGGCGAAAAATCCCGTAAGCATTCTTAATATGCAGTTCCACTTCTGTAATGGCCGGCTTACACTATCGGAGTTTCTGGGATCGAAATAGGAATTTTTCACAGGGAAATTCTACGTTCTGAAAAATTTGGAAGAAATATAAGAGTGAAGTGTTGAGAACTGTATTAGTTCCATTAAACATTTTCAGCTAGAGCTTGAAGACATAGGATTTACGTATTCGAAATTTCCACCTTGCATATCACAGAAACTTTGACAGTGTAAAGCCCGTTTTCCACTAGGCGCAAATTTCCGTGCGGAAAATAAATCTGCCAAGCTGATTGGCTAACAATATATTTCGCTGCAAAGTGAACCAATCACGTTGCTACATTTATATTCCGCTCGCAAAATTCCGCCTAGTGGAAAACAGGCTTAAAGCGGGCTTAAGTCTCATTCTGTGCCATGGGATAGCTTAGACAGTATTTTTACGGACCACAAAAACGATAAGCAAAGCCCCGATTTAATTGCTGACTCTCTTTGTGCAATTTTTAACTGTTCTATTAACACGGGTATTTTTCCTGATGAATGGAAGTGCTTGAAGGTTATACTTTTGTTTAAACAATGACAACGCAATGAGCTCAATAACTATAGACCTATTTCGATTATTCTAGTCGTGGCTAAGGTCTTCGAACGAATAATTTATGATCAAGTTGAGACTTTTATTAGGGACAATAATTTGCTTTCCAATAGTCAATCTGGGTTTCAATGTCTTCATTCTATTGTTACTACCCTTCTTGAACCGACAAATGATTGGTCGTATAACATCGATCGCGGCAATGGTAAATGCTGTCGTGTTTCTGGATCTTAAAAAGGCCTTTGACACCGTAAATCACGAGATTCTTTTGTCGAATGCATATGGTTATGAGGTGCCTCGAATAATTGGTTCAAGTCTTACCTGCTAGGTGGCCGAAGTCAAAAATGCTTTGTTAACGGTTCTTTGTCTAAACAAAGCCTTTGGTCCTGTTGAGTTCCACA